>WBND01001195.1:43136-65932 GCA_013398595.1 Tychaedon coryphoeus | reverse complement strand
AACGATTTCTGATTTTTTTTGTTTTGTTTTGTTTGGTTTGGTTTGGTTTGGGTTTTTTTGGTTGTTGGGGTTTTTTTTTTTGTTTGTTTGTTTTTTTAGTCCTGCTGCTCATGAAAACATTCCAGTATCAAGCTGCAACGTTCACAGAGGGAAACTCCTGGCAAGTTCCTGAGTTTTACCCTCAGTAACCATCTTGACCTCCCTCCTAGCTGGGCTTGCCAACCTGACTTCACTCTGTGTGACACATCACAACTGGAGACCACCAGAACCTTTTCCCCAAAAAGTGAAGATTTACAGGTGAAACCCAAGCTGTCTTCAGGAAAAGAAGTGGGAAAGTTCAGCCTCTGGGATAAAAATGCTGTGTGGAACACGGAAAAAGATTGCTTTGGAGTTTTCCAGCCCACAATGGAGATTTTCACCACAGAGAGAAAGGGAAGAAGGGAGGCACACCCTGTCCTGCTCTCATCCAGTCATCTCACAAATAATATTATCCCATTTTATTTCCAGCAGGACTGCTGAACAAAGGCAGTTTGGGGAGAATGAGTGAAAGTTTCTTCATTTTGGCCCATCACCTCCAGACCAGTCTCATAAATCCTTATGGATTCTGCCATCATCAGTGTAAATTTAGTCCCATAACTTTGAGAAAAAATGCCAATCCCAGTTCCATGGCTCAGCCTGTTTGAGAAGAGATATCTTTACCTGTCCTCTCAAGGGTCAAACAGGGGCAGATGAAGGACACTGGAGAGGCAACTAACAAACTTTTCATTCATAAACCAAGCCTTTGTCAGACAGGTTAAAGAGAAATAATGCAGACAGTAATCCCAAACCTGGGGTTTTTTTGGAGACTTTTCAAGGCAGAACACCAGCAGTGAATGCCAACAAGACACATCCTATGCTTCTGTGACTAGGACTTAATCATGACACCACAGCAGTGCTAAATCTTTAATCTGTGTACACAGATGTGCCTGGTTGGAGCTCCCACATGTGGTTTCTGCACTTCTCATACTGGGGAAGAGACAGAAACTTTTGAGCTATGCTCATTAAATCTCCCACTTTGGGGGATTTTACCAGGACTAGGAGTCATTTGAGCTCTGAGCTGGAAATAACTCCTGCTTGGCCAATCTGTGGCCAAGCAAAGTGGATTTTGTCTCCTTTGCTCATCCCTGGTCAGTTCTGCTCTGCTCTGCTTTCCCACCACATGGGTTTGTAACTCACTTCAGCTGACTCAAAAAAACTCCACAGTTGTGCTCCCACACTCACTCACACCTGAGAAGATGCATTGAAGCAAAGTGGGGGGAGCTCAGGTGCTGGTGCCAATCGAGATTACATCTAGGCATTTGTCTTTGGAACATTATTGCCTTCTTCAGCATTTTAGAGAGTTTCATCACTGCTTCCTTCTGATGAACATGATATGGTCAATTTCCAACCACAGAGCAGTGATTCCATCACAATGTACCACAGCATGACAAGGAGTTAAAGCAAGGCTTAAATTTCTTAAGTGCACATTTGTTTTTAGGGGTTTTTTTTCTTTTTCTGTGTATTTTCTTCCAGAAAGTTTTCTCCCATCTCATGGTCAGTGTTTTATTGATTTTACTGATTTTTATCTGATTTTCCAACCTTTGCTTTATGAGCAATAGTGAGTAAAGCATCAAATTCCTTTACTGCTGTGTCTGGACCACAGACAGTGATAATGATCTCTTCTTGTGCAGATATCTCCTGCAGGGCAGCTGCTCTCCTTTGCTGTGAAATCTACCATGCATTCCTCCACAGCTGCATCCACTGGGTGATTAATAACTTTTGGTGCCTGGCCATGGAACACCTTGGATACAAATCCCTCTTACTATCTTTTCTGTCTTTCACACTCTTTGTACAGTACATTTTTTTTGTAAAAAATGTTTTACAACCTCTTGTGCCGTTCATCATACACTCTTCCTTTTTCCTTCCTTGCTTTTAAAATAAAAATATTGTCCATGTGCTTCTTTTCTCTGTTCCTTCTTTCTACCCCCTCTCTGCTGGATTTGGGGTCAGGAATTTGGTTTGGAACTTTCTGCCATTCCCAGCCAGACCTTTAAGTACATTATATTATATTTTTGCATTTCTGTCATTGCATATCCTCACTTCATACCATTCTTGATGGCTGTCAGCCCAGACAGTTTTCCTTTTTGGTGACTTTTCTACCAACAAGATGAATATGCAGTGGGAGCCTGGTACAGCCTCTATCATACAGCTTCTGAGGCATTAAAACCTGTCCATTAACACTTTACCTTCAGTGTTTTCACCAAAACCCCCATATTCTGGGGCTAAATGCCAAATGAAAATGTGAACTTTCATCTGCTGCATGTTCACACTTAGGAAAGAGAAGCTTGGAGCATGAAGGTTACAGTAGGAGTGTAAAGACTGTGATTTTTGTTAAAACTTTGGGTTTGAGAGCTCTGTTTCTGGAGGCATCTGACAATACCTTTGTCCTTGACAGAGGTTTTCTGGAGGTCACTTGGCAACCCAAGCACAGCAAATGCTTGTCTGTGACCGTTCCTGACACTGGTGCCTGAGGACCTCAAAGGAAAAAATATCAAGGTATGTAAATAAATCATAGGAGCCAAAGGTTTCGATTAAAAAAAAACATTGTACACTATAATAAAGCCTTTCTCTTATGAGTGACGGGAGCCCTTTCACACTTTATCCTCCTGAACTTCTGGTTAAAAGGGTAGCTGGGCCTCAAAAACATATCATGTACTTTCCTTCCCTTCCCTTCCCTTCCCTTGTTCTTTATTAACAAAAATATTTAGATAAAAAAGGGGTCCTTATTTCCTAGCAGTTCATCCGCCTCTCCTGTTTATTCTCTACCTGGTGTCACAGTCCTCTGAGCTTTGGCAGTGTAATAATTTCCATAGCAGCCCCGCTGGAATGTCACAAGCAGAGGATTAGGATTTCAGGTTCTTAATAAGCAAAAAAAGAAAGATGAATACTTAAACAAAGACTCTGTCTTCAAGTAAATATCCTCAATAATGTACAATAAGGAAAGAAAAACAGGGGAAATGTATAAAACCTACGCAGAACTGTACAAGAACAGTTTAGCTTTTTTAAACTTTTCCACAAACTCCCAGATGGGCTTCAGGAATGCCATTGCCTTTTGTCTTCATCCTTGTTAGAAAAGCTGCCTCTGTATTTTTTTTGGGCAGAAGAAAATGCTTGGCCAAGTTTCAGACTGGACTGAATAAAATTTTAATGAACCTTTTTTTTTTTTGCACAGCTAAATGGCAGGATCCCACCTTAAATAAAGGCCTGGCTTCCCAAAATAAATAGAGAGAATTCCAAGGTGGGTATGAGGTGGGCTGGGGAGAACCAGGCTGCTGTTGGTCACATTGAGGGCTTGGGGCTGTGCAAAAAAACATCAGATGTGGTTCTGAGGAGACCCCCAATAGCTTTTTAGGGTTATTGTCACCTGCATGGTGAATCACACCAAAACAGGCACCCAGGTTAGACAAATGGGGTGGGCTGGCCAAGCACACAAATAACTGAGCCTGTAAGATTTTAGTCTGAATCCTACAAAGCAATTAGAGTTTGAAACCATGAGCACAAACCTCCAGGTGTAGCTCACCTACCTCAGAAGCAAGTTAAAATAATCACTAGGAGCCAGGTTGTGCTGTCAGGATTCCCATGAGGAAGTTGTTTATTCTCCAAGTAAATCTCCTTGAAACCCATCCTGTTTAGAGCAGCAAAATCTGCTGTAAAATAGCTACCAGCAAAGGGCCATGTGGCAAAAAAAGGATCCTCTGAAAAATTATGCTTCCACATCTTAGTTGTCTAACAGAGTTACTAAAATAAAGCTTTAAGTGATGTGTATTTTTACTGTTACCAGAATAATGTTTCAGTGATAGCTATCCAAGTCACAGCATTCCAAGTCTTCGTAGGATGGCACAACTGCAGTCCTTGAAAAACCTTCACTTTTTTTTTTTTTTGCTGAGATGAAATCATACTGATATAAACCCCAAAATGTTGAGTCCTTCAAAAAATAATGTTCTGTTTTCCATGGAACATGTTCCACTGCAATTTTGCAGATACTGCAGGCAGATAATTTTATGCCTTGGTTAAAAGAAGCAGCACAGACTGGTATTTTAAACATTGTACTTTGTTTTCCAACAATGATAATGTCTCAGGCTAAACACTTCTCTCCAAAGTGCTGGGTTGCTTACCTATCTGTCTCTGAGGAACTCCTAAATTCCTGAAAATAAAACCCAGAAATAAAAGGTGGCCCTTGATTACACTGGATAAACAGTCTGCTACACTCTAGTTCCAGCAGGTTTTCAGGACTGCATCTGCATTATTGTGTGTGTTACATGGACCAATTAGTAATGCTAGGATGAGTTTTCTTTTACATGCCTGTAGCAAGGCATTGTGTAATTTGTTCAAACAGTGGTTTCATTTGCACATTTCATTTGCAGTCATCACAGCTGTATTTGCAAATGAAGCATGTATTCATGTACTACACGTGGGATAACCATAGGTACTTCTTTCTTTTACTATTTGGACTGTATTTATATTTTCAGGTCAACATTTATCCAGTTTGTATAAGTCTTCCCTCTGGATGGAAGCAGCTGCAAAGTACTTACCTACCCCAGAAAACGTGTTTGCTGGCAATTTTTACATCTCCATCTCTACACCAAATTGTAGAATATTGTGATGTCAAAAAACTCTCCCCATTGCAAGTGCATTTCCTGAAGGTTGGAGTGCAGAGCCTGCAGAGCTGAGCTATTCCCTCTGCAGTTCTCCTGCAGCAGCATTGTCTAATCAATCACACATTCCCACAGCTTTTTGGGGGAGAATTTCTGGCTGGTACTGAATTCTGCTGGTGTAGGTGGGTTTGCAATGGGTTTTACTACAAGTTGAAAGCTACCCCTTTTCCCCCTACCCTGTGCTGATCGTCATACACACAAAGACAGCCAGGAAAATTAGGAAAATTGAGAATTTAATGCCACCAGGGAGCATTTAGGGATTTGGATGGGTTTCTTTTGGTGGAGTGTTTTCTGGCTTGTGGTTTGGGTTGGTTTGGTTTTTTTTTTTCCCCCCTTCTTTTACAAGAAATTATGAGAAATTAATTTCTTGCTGCGAGATGCTGTGTCAAAGGCAAGAGGAGAAATGGCAAGTGGGGTGAATAATCAACTCCAAACAGTTTTCCCCTGCTGTGCCAGGGTGGAACAATCTGTTGCCTGCAGATCAATTACACATTGGCAAGTGGTGGCAGGTTTCAGCTGAAGGTATTGTGGCCTTTAATAATAATAATAATAATAATAATAATAATAATAATAATAATAATAATAATAATAATAATAATAAAACACCCTGTGCAGGCACTCACAGTGAATTAATTGTATGAACTGCACTCCCTGGATTTTCAGGTGCATGACCACCACTCATGCACTAACCAAAGCATGCTGTGGGATCCCTGGTGTGAAAAAAAACTCCTTGGAGCTGTTTCTCAGTGGGAAATTTGGTAAAAAGAACTCTATGTTTTGGATTTCTTTTGTCCACAGAATCCAAATTCAGGCAGCAGTAAACACTTGAAAGCCCCCATCCCTTCCAGAATCAGTCTTGGGAAACAGGATATGGGGCTTAGCATGCTGAGTAGTGAAAAAAAAAACACTCCACTTTTATGTAGACAGCATTAAAATAACAGGAAAGCCAACTCCTCACAGAGCCCAGGATCCCTAAGGATTTTAGACAGGAATTGTCTTTCTGCAGTAGCACACTGCAGGTGCAGATGGAAACATCTCTGAGTAGGAGTCACACAGAAGGATTTTCTCAACTGTGGGTGATGGAAAAATGTGTGTTTTGAAAGTCAGAGGAGCTCCCATAGGATTTTAGGGTTTTCCTGTTTTAAACTGGATAACCTGCTACCAAAAAATCCTGCCCAGCTCAGGATTCATTTAATTGCTCTTTCCTGAAAGACTGGGCTTCAAAACTACTGCTTATGTCTCTGTGAGGCTGAGGGGAACACAAAATCAGTTTAAGACCCCCTTGTATGTGTGTAAGGACCTGCAAAGGTGCTAGCAGGGGATGCAGCTGCTGCAAGAATAAAATTGCTACACCTTTTTAAGAAAGCATTATGAAAAAAATTCTAGGATTTCTGCAGCCTTGTAATGTAATATGCACCCCAAAATGAACTTTGTCTGCAGCTTCCACTGAGGAAGTGTGCAGAGAGGGAGATTCAGAGAGCAGGAGTCTCTTTTTGGAAGGTAAAATGGAAAAAGTTCAGAAGTTCTTTATTTTCTGCCTGAAGAGGTAATCCTTGGATGGCCAAAGGATCTGGATTTAGGTTAGGCATTACAAAAACAACCTCTCTGACTCCTCATTTTGGAACATTGTCTTTATTTATTTATTTACTTATTTATTTTTTAAGTTAACAAGGATTAGAGAGGGAAAAAACAAAACCAGGAACTGGGAGAAGAGAATTTATCTGGTGAGAGAACAGTGATGCTGTGGTTTCTGACATTGTTGTATTTTTGGCATCAGACAGTTTCTTCTGCTCTCTCATCTCCATGAAATCACAAATTGTGATTGCATTTGAAATACAGCACCCCCTCTGTAATGGCTGGGTGGCTTTCATGTCTTTTTCCTTGTTCATTACTCATTTCTTCTGTGAATCATTATCATAATTTCATTCTAAGCATATCTGGGGTTGAAAAAAAAAGGTATGTGTGTCTATTTGTGTCAGAAGACTGTGGAGCTTTACAGTGTCAGGTTTGCTCTTTTATTTTAGGACAAGAAATGTTTTTTGTTGAGTATAGATGAATAAAAGATAATCAGGGTTTTTACATTCTTAGGACTCACTGAGGTCCTTTTTTGAACTACAAGTTAATTTCTAAGACCTACAGCTATTATTTTATTTTCAGGCTTTTATCAAAGGCCCTGTGAGTAATCAACCAATTTATTATCTTTACCATGGCCCCTCATTTTCAGCCTCAAAATTTCCTGGAAAAGTATTGCATAAACTGTGGATCAACATAACACCATTGTAAGCCATTTAATGGAATATTTTCATGAAACTGACATATGTGAGAGAAATACTTTCACAAAAATATTTTCTGGTATTTTCCTTAGTGCAGACAATAAAATGTTTCAGCACTATGATGAAGAAGGAGAATTAGAAAACAAATTGAAATTTTCTGTTTTCATTCATCAAGATGAAAGGAAAATCAAATCGCATTTCTATCAAATCAATTTGTCATGTATATTTTCTTTTAATTTATCAGTTGTAGAAGGTATAGCCTTTTTAGGGCTATGGGATGCATCTGGATTCAAATCTCACCTGCTGAGCTCAGGGGTAATATTTAGTTTTGTAGGAACAGGATTGTGAGTTTAGAGCTGGTTGGGAGTTCTTCTGTTGTGTGCAAGCACTTCAGCTGATCTGAAATAACTAAAAAGTACTAGAAGGATACTAAGGATACTAGAAAATTTGTAGCTTGTCATTTTTGTTTGTTGGGGTTTTTTTTATTTTTATTTTTTATTTTTTTTATTTGTGTGGTTGATAGGCCAAGCTGCTACTTTAATACACTGTAATTCTTCAATTATTCCTCTGCATTACCATGCAATAAAATGAAATTCTGTAATGTGGCCAATACTAAAAATCCTTGAAATATGAACAGCTGTTCATAGAGTGTAACTCTTCCTTACACATAGAAAAATTTTTAAAAATTAAAAGAAAAAACATCCTTATGCATGTTCAATTATGCTTTTTTCCTGTAGAAAGTTTTATATGGATCTATTCAGATTGAGGCCTTCCATGGTAATGTAATTTTTTGCTTTCACAAGTAAACAAAATTAATGTATTAAGAATTAAACTTTTGATTAGAATGGGCTTTGGTGAGTTACTCATGTATCCAAATACCATTCAATTATAGGTTTCACACTGTGATAAGAAAGAAAAACGTCATGCCTTTAGTAACAAAAAAATTTGCACTATTGGAATTAATAATTTTATCAAAAGGAGGCAGCAAGAATACCTCTAAAGATAGGATTTTTTTTTAAAGGCAGAGTGTGTCTATCAGTAATTTACTTCAGAGTTGCCTACAGCAATGACATTTTTAAAGTGTTTATTAAAAGTTAAATACATTTTAAAATTCATTTAATATATTAAACATTTCAAGTGTTTATTAAATCTGGTGTGGAGGGACTGCTGAGGTAAGTAATGAATTAAGCTAAAGGAGGTGCAAATGACCTCTGTGTGCTGACCAAGCTGTGATGGAGGTCCAAAAACTTGTTTAACACTGCTAAATGAACCTGAATGAAATAACACATATTGCTTTATCATCAGCTGCAGACATGCAAGAGTTTGTCACACACTGCTTTGCTTCCCCAGCACTGCAAAACTGTGCCAGAAAGAGAATTATTTATATTGTCCTTTAATTTGGACTCTAAGCTTTTCTTTTTCCTCATTTTTTTCACTGTAACATCTTCATTGAAAACCAGTTTTTTTTTAATCTTGGAACTCCCATGTGCTCTAATAATGCAAATAACAATATAGTGAAGGAATAGCCAGAGCAGGAATTCTTTAATTTGTCTTAAAAGAAGGGGAAAGGCATCAAACCCTGTAAAATAGATTTAGCACACCAAACCACATAAGCAAAGCTGCTGCTGCTGAGTAACAAGGTGGTTTGCCATACCACGCTGCATGAAGGTGCATTTTGTATTTAATTAATTGATTGTCTGGATCATGAGAAGGCTGAAACCATCAGGTGCTCACCCAGTAACAATGGGAACACTGAGTACATTTCCAAAGTAAAACACCACCTGAGGTTTCCTTGCCTTCTGACAAAACTTATCACAAATCTCAAAATAAATTAAAATGTTTGTTGACAGTTTTTTTCCCCCGGCCCCAAAGAATGCTGAATTGCACAGGTGAAATAAAACATGTATTTGACTTTGAGATTGTACTGAAACGTGATATTAGTGCAACCTTCTTTTGCATTTGTTGCTAAGAGGGGAAATTGCACACAAAGAAGAACAGTTTATTGCTACACAAATTTAACTCCATGTAAACAGGAAATGTTTGCCACATAGGGACAGTGGTATGTTTATGTGTTTACTATAAAGGCTCATAGCATATGGTGGGAAGGACACAGATCTGCAGCTTGGGGAAAGCCAGTTCCTTCTGGCAGGACCTGGAGCTTTCTAGGAGGAGATTTTATAGCACTGACCTTTATTTATTTATGGTTTGCTGCCTTGTATCCTCTGTGATGAAACGTTCAGCACTTCTTATCTAAAGCCCTGCTTCAACATTTATGTTAGAAAGAAAATTTTACAGAGACAGAAAAGTTGCACAAGCAGTTTTTATTTGGGTCTTTATTGAGTTTCCCACTCAAGAAAATTTAAAATGTAGATATATGGAGTCTTTTTCAGGTGGTGTTGGAAAAACAAAGCGTTTGTGAACCACATTGTTACATGGTGAGCTGAAGTCTACCATAATTGAATTATAGAAGTAATTGCACACAGAAATATAGGAGTAAAATATCTGATGGAAACTGCACTTCTGTAAAGTAAAATACTGTCCCTTATTTCCCTGTGACTACAGCAGTAGCCTGTGACTTCAAAAATGGGTAGTAATCTGGGTTATGCTTTCTTCTTGTTGTTGCTGTGGTTTTCTGGTTTTAAACTCCCCCAAGCATTTCCATTCCTGCTCTAGCTGTGTGAAACCTGTGACTAGTTCAAATAAATGAGCACACTTGTGGATTATCCAGCCCTGTCCTGGCTGAAACAAACTGATCTCACATTGATGTGGCAGGTTCATGGGACACTCCAGGGTAGCACCAACTAGTTCCACGAGATTCATAGCATTCCTGTGCTCAGACACCAGGCTGCTCTGAGTCAGAACTGGTTTCTTTACTTTGGTTTTTTTGGTTTTTTTGGGCTGTTTTTGTTTTTGTTTTTGTTTTTGTTTTTGTTTTTGTGTTTTGTTTTGTTTTGTGGGTTTTTTTGGTTTGGTTTTTTTTTTCAGGCAACAAGCTTGTTTTAAAACAAGCAGGGAAGGCAAAATTTTAGAAATCCCAAGCACCAAGCAATAAAGGAAATCACAAAACCTCCTATGACACTGACCATTCTTCCAGGTGATTCAGGTCAAGGTGGCAGCTAAAATATTGTGTTACCCTCACTGGTTTAGGTGTTTAAAAATCTTACACCCACATGTATTGTACTTAGACATCATAATACTGGCAGTGATTCTTTTACAACTTACATTTTGTTTCTGAAGTTTTTTAGAATACATAATTTCTGTGTATACTGACTGTATTTCCTGTGCTTTCCTTCCTGCTGGGCTTCCCCTTTTTGTTCCATAACTTTCCTCTATGAAAAGAGTATGGGGGAAAAAAGAAAAGTTGGATACTAGATTTGAAAACCTTCACCTTTTTCATTGTTTAAGAAGCCAATAAATCATCAAATATTCAACTTCATTCTATGGTAAACCTCAAAGGTTCAAGACCTGTTCCAAATTCCTCTCTCTCATTGTCATCATAGCTGTCAGCTATTTGCAGCAGTGATAACAATCTGTCTGCACATAACAAATATCAAAATACACAGTGCTAAAAATTATGGATAAAAGATCATTAGAATTCTTCAGACACAGCTGCTATAAGTTTTAACTTCAGTTTTCCAGCAGGAACCCACACTTATCAGCTTCAGTTGCAGCTCTTTAACCTGGGTTGTTGGGTTTTTTTAACTTTTCTAGGAATATGAGTAGCAAAGTGACTAGAGGAAAAGGAAATTTCTCACTAATGCCAAGTGAAATGGAACAGACCTTTTTTATAAAGTTTATTTTAAAGGAAAGCCTGCCAGAATAGGTCTGTAGAGATCTCAGACTGGTCAGGGAGAGACACTAGGCTTTGTTTCTTTCTGCTGCCATCTATTCAAGGTTTCACTGTAGCATTAGAAGATAAAGCAACTGGAACAAGCTTCAGAGCAAAGAGAAAAGAAGATACAGCAGCTGTAGCAGATTTGGAGTCCAAGGCTATTCTCCTTGCTAAATTCTTTTAGAAATATTTATCAGATGTGCCAAATGGTAATAGTATCAGGATAAATCTCACTGAAACTTCTGGGAAATAGAGGTTTCTTGTCTGAAAGTACCCAGTTTATAATGTGGTATCAAGCCAGATAATGTCCACAGAGTTCTCAGAAGCAAAATATACAATAGTAATTGTATGCTGCATCCAGCAAAAAACAGAACTTCTTCTGCTTAATTGGATCTTAATTTAGAAATAGAAAATGGGCAAATTTCAAAGGCAAATCAGGAGGCTGAGGCTTAGTGATAAGTTTAATCACACAATTAGCAAGGTGTGAATAACCTTGGGTGAGGGAGCCACGGTATCAGTTAAACTGGAAGGAATTCAGCCACCACACACATTAGGGAAAGCACTGAAAAATAAACAGAAATTCTGGAGTTCAAAGTTACTAAGCAACTGCACTTAAAGGAAGAAATATTAGACTATGCATTTCACTTTGTTTGTCCTACTTACTGGATTCACTGCAGAATGATTGCTAAGCAATAAACTAACCTGGGAAATTCCTCAGATATTATCTCAGTTTTATTCCCAATGCCTTTTTATTTGCCTGGAATGCATTTCATTAACACTTTGTAAACCTTTATGACACTAAAAAAAGACAATCTAGGCAAACTGTGGTGTGATAATTCCAGTCAAGTGGGCAAATTCCCTAAGGATGTGAAGACTACAAAACTGCATGAGAAACCACAAGATCTGTACTTTCTCTCATGTCTGTAGCTGGCTAAAAAAAAGGAAATGGAAATACAAATTACTGTCCTACCTCACTCAGACAGCATGGTGGGAGTAATACTTGGGGAGAGGGAAGATTTTTTAAAAGAGAAACTTCAATAAATCCAGAACCATGTCTGACCCCTGTGCAGAATGCCACTGGGCTGACCAAGAGCCTCACAAATGTGATGGGTTGGTCAGAGCTGCTGTCTAAGCACTTTCCTTCTTTCCCTTGGTGATTAAATGATGATTAAATCCCACAGGATGGACAGAGGTATGGTCCTGACCACAGTTCATCAGCAGCTCAGGGGGGAACAAAGGGGAGGGATGTTGCTCCTTGCAAATTAAGGGGGTTTTTGGTGGGCTCAGGGAAGAATTTTGATTCTTGTTTCTACCATTTTATGGCTGAGTATAAAACTTCTTACAGCATGAAATCTCATTCATTCTCTGCAGTCTGTCAGGAGAATTTTTATCTTCAGTAGAGCAATCCTTCCTCCCGACAGCAGCAGTCTTTCTGCTGTACAGATAATTCAGACTCTCCCAGACTCCACAGTCTCTCCTGGAGACTGAATTAGTGCCTCCCAACTCCTGCTTGTGATCATATTTAAATCTTTTTTAATGGCCTACAAGTTTGTTTTGTTTTTTTTTTTTAAGTTCCATAATTGACTTTATTTAATCACACAGTTTGGTGAGGAAAAGCTAGGGGCCATTTTAGGACACCTAAATTTAGGAAACATTTAGGACATTTAGGAAATTCAGTTGTGTGAAGAAGGACGTTATGACATATTAAAACACTGAATGGACCCCATTCAAGTGACAGTTTAATTTTGTCACATGCCATGAGATGATATGTCCCATTGGCCCCCTCTGGAATTTAGGAGGCTACTGCTGCTGTATAGCATCAAATTGAATGTTGGTAGAAAAATAAAGTAATTTATTTTCCACTAGAGAAAGGTGCTGTGACAGAAATTTCTTTTTTAAACAAATCATAGCACTTTTGATCTTTTGTTTTTGGCAAAAATAAACACTGGAAAATGTTAAAAATTATCCAAGGCCCATTTTTATATTTTAAGTGTATGTTTTATTGATGATTTCAAAGTAATTATTTGCTTTTGGATTCTTTTACACTGTTCCAAAGGGATTTGAATTCCAAATAAAATGTTTTGCATTTATTACAGTAAAATAATTATGTTGATCCATTTTGGTCTTTCCAGATACGTGAAAATATTCATGAACCTGAAAATAAATTTTCTGAAAAGGCATAACTATGATTATAGCAGAAAATATGAATTCATATATACTAATATAATGATTAGCAAGATTAATAATCTTGCATAAAGAGTGAGTAATTTCAGTTAGTTAAAGAACAAATACCCTGAAGTAATGTAAAAAATTTAGTAAATTCGCAATAAAGCAAGTTCAAAGCAAATTTACTTTCACAGGAAAGTAAAAGCTATTTCAGAGTGAAAAATAAAAAATCATTTTCAAAGCCACCACCATCAGGTTATACTCAAATAGACAAAAGGCTGTAAATTACATTCACTTGATGGGTCTTGCACTGATTTCACCTTGAGCCTGGAAAAGCTGAGGCCCAAAGCAGGTGAAATTTACAGCACAAAGAGACCTTTAGGTTTCCGTGCACTTGTGCAGGCACCAGGATTCCTGTTTGGCAGGCACAAGAGGTGACAGGGGCAGGCAGGCTGGGATGAGCCCTGATGCTCCCATCAGAAACGAGAACAGCAACCCCACCAAAAAACCCCAAAGCGCAATATTTAAAATTTTTAGGGTGGATTATTGCTGCTTATCACCTAGGCTCTGACAAGCACAGAGCCTAAGCATCGTGTCTAATCCCTTTGACTTGAATGAGCTTTGAGTCAGTTGCTTTTTTGCATTCATACCCTTTATTGTAAGTGTTTTCTGATGCAAAGCAGAGTCTAAGTTGGTTGTATTGCCTACTTGCATACAAATGCTGTGGTTGTTGTTTCATATGGTTAATTACCAAATCCAGAAGCATGGAGCCTGCCCAAAAATTCCAAAGCAGAATCATATCACACTCCTTATTGGCCAGCATTCACAACATAATATATGTGTAAATGTGATCCTGCTAGGAATTTGGTGCTCTAAAACATCCCTTACTCTTTGGAGCATCACTTCACCCTTTGAAATCTCTTTGGAGCAATTACATGAAAGAAACATCCTACCTTAATATTAATAAAAAAAAATGTTCATTTAGTTTTTCCTGTGATTAAAAAAAAAAAAAAAACAGGCAAAAAACAACTATGGGTTTGTGACTGTGACAGCTTCCTCAGCAGAGTCCACTGTAATATTTGCTTCATTGAGAAAAAATTCAGCAGGTTAAGCTAAAAGTATATATAGTCAAGTCAGATGGTTAAAAAACAACAAAACAAAACCACACAAAACCAGCCCTCCACCTGTATGGTTCCTGAATAGAACATCTAGAAAGTACCTTCAAAAAGAATTGAAGAAATATAAATGTTGAGCATTTCTGCAGGTCTACCACTGTTTTATTTCACAGTCACAACTAGCTGAACACAAGACATGAGGTTTTCTCTGTTTAGAATAAACAATTGTTCTGACTCTACCCTACTCCTAATATGTTTTTCCTCTTTGTTCAGTGTGAAATGAGATCATCCCATACATACAGACATGCTAATGACTCATTTCAACACTTGAAGGTAGAAAATCTCAAATGAAAGCATTGAACAAAGGGAAAAGACTTTAGCAGTAGGTCTGAACCACAGCAATGCAGCTATGAACATAGTTTTGGGGAAAATAAGAACATGTTTAATCAATATTTGGCTTATGATTCGAATGTTTTTCTCATTTATTTCATTTATACATGTTTCAAGGCAGTGAGAGCTAAAGTGAGAATGATTGTGTTTTATATCAGTAACCTTGGAAAATTAGACAACTCATGGACTTGAAAACTATTTCTTTCTACTTAAACATGATGGAAAAGTACCAGTTCCCAAAGATGCAGCCAAATAAATGGTATGCAGGGGGGGTATATGGGAAAGGCAGTTGAGATACACAAGCAAATATAAATGACTCTGCAAAACTTAGAAAGTGCTGTCTGAGTTGAAAAATTAGTGTTGTCATTAATACTGAGGTCCTAAATAAGTTGCCAGATCAGTGTGAGAGCCACACAGAAAGTAAATTATTAAGCTTTCCCTGAGCCTTGAATAAAAGAACTGTTCATTTTTAAAGAATATGTCCCTGAAAGGACATGTTTGTACAAGGGGGACAAATAGCTTTACACTTTGCTTTGTTTTGCTTCCTCTGAAGAAAGTATATTCCAGCTGTGAGAAAACAGAACAAAAGCAACATTATTTATATTGCTGTACTTAAATTAAAGAAAAATGGGCCTGATCTTAGGAATTTTGGAAATTAGGCAAAGTTTTCCCTTTCAGTTTTGTATTCACTGGATTCATCTCATGGAGGGCAGAAGAACAAATATGGAGGAAAAGCCTTGATTATAGGCTCCCTCCCAGACCTTTTCCAACATGTTTTGGAGTTTTGCAAGTTCTTCTGGAGGCTAAGGTTTGCAATAGCTTTCTGTAAGTGTAGTTTTCTCACTATTTTGTGTACAAGAGTGCATCTCTTGCAGAACTCACAACAGAAAACCCAGTGCAGTGGCTACAACTACCCATGCTTTAACAATCTTTATTGCTGTTTTTCTTTCAAGGCAACTATCACCTGAGCATGTTGGAGTTTTGTTTTTAAGTCACTGAAATAACTCAAGATGTGGATAGAAATCTCAGTGTCAAAGGCTGACATTTATCTTTAAATTAATTAGGTGTGCAGGGGGGTTGTAAATTCTGTGTAGGTGTATGATTTTTAGTTAATTTTAGATGCACTTAAAACCTCTAAATACCAGCACCTTGATAAATACCAGTATTGGTTTTCAGGGACATCTTTCCAGGAAGTAATAAGCTTTCCTTGTAGAACAAAATTAATTTCTGTCTGACATTTATTGCACATGCTTTCTAGTTTAAACAAATGGGTCATTTAAGGCCACAAAGTGGGAAAAAATAAAGAAGTTTGTAGGATTGCTACCTCTTGCAGATTATGTGAAAAATAAAAACATGTTTCAGAGATGATTAAGTATCTTGAGCACTCAAGCCCCACTATCAAATGTAAATTTTTGAAATATGTATGCTGCCATTTGTCCAAATTAAAGCAATGTGGCAATGCATGGAGAATACACAGATTAATTTTACTTTTTAATTCTTGCAAGAAGAAGTGTTCAAGCAGGTGGTTTTCCCCCATGTAGGATGGAATACAAACTAAACAAACAGCTCCCGTCAACTGAGAACTTTAGTCCTGCTTGCCATCTTGCAGCTCTCAGGACATCTTGTGTCTCTCTCTGTAAACCCCTCCCCACACAAAGTCCAGTGAGTTATGGGTTTTCCACTGATTTTGTGTTCTAAGGTGTTGCTTTACCTCCAACACCTGTGAAATTATTTTCATTTCAGCCAGCCCCGGGTGTCATATAGCTATAAGTCAGTAAAGGCACTTCCCTCTTGTATTCCCTCTCGCCCTCAAGTATTGCAAGGCAATAAATCCCTCTCCCTTCTCTTCCTTCTCAGCCCAAGGCATGGGAATTTCACACAGCTTCCATCCTCAAGGGACCACCCTCCCCCAGTTGCTGACAACATTTACTAGATGCTGTGCATTTCCCAAAGAGGAACTCAGTCACATTCTTTGACCTTTCATTTAGCTCTCACAGCAGCTTTGTTCCACTGACTATGCATGGTCCTGGGTTCTGCAAGACCGGCTGTAAAACCAGTTTTAAGGGTGGGTGCTTACAAGTGGCATTGCTTGCTTTGCCATTAACTTCTCAAACAGCCAGAATCCAGGAACTGAGTACCACAGTGATGAATTTAAAAATAAACAGTTGGGATTATTATCCTGTTCCTCCTGCCCTCCAGCCCCTCTGCTTTCACCAAAAGTGTTGTGGTGCCACACTGTGAAGCCAAAAGCTGCCACATCCTGAATTCTGCATGCTATGTGCTTCGTATTGAAAACCAGCAGGATGAGAAAAGGCTCACATAAGCCAGATTAAGGATAAAATCCATGAGCAGGGGTGGCAGGGAAGTGGGAGCATGCACACTGAAGCTCCTCAGCAGCAGATTATAAAAGTCACAGGGAACATGCAGGCAAGTGACTTGAGATCCTCTTCAAATATGAGAATTAGGAAACATCTAGCAACACACCTAACAGAACTACAGACTTGCAGGTTCAGCTAAAACAAAAAAGGAAATATTAAAATTGTCCAATAGTGACCGTAAAAACTTAATGCTAGAACAATCCAGCAAGAGCTATTAAATATAGTGGAGAAGTCCTTGGAGTGGCAATTACTGGAGGTTGTGACTTTTCTGGGAAAGTGCTTGTCCTCGGTTCTTATTTTAGGTACCCAGTGTTGAGGGCCATTTCCTTTATTACTCAAGTTATTTTTGTGCTTTTCTGCAGATCTTGAAAATAGAGCACTGACACTGTTTGTTGATGTCTTTTTTTTATTTTATTTTTTTTAAATTTCCACAAGTATCACTGCAACTACCATGGTGATTGCTGCCCTGCCACTGCAGGTACACTAAATACCACATTTTTTTTTCCCCAAAAACAAGGGATGCCCAGCACTGCATGTTTAATTCACTCACCTTTGGCAACAACCATCGTTATCCCTCAGAATAATTTGGAATACTTATTCTTACACATTTTGGGAATTATTAAAGACTCCAGGCACGCAGACATTTTTTGGTACAACTTACACAGTGTGTTTCTACCTGTTTGCAGGTAGAGTGTAGCCAGAACTCATCTCCTTGCCCCATGGGCAGCTCCCACTCCCCACAGCCTGGAGAAAAGTGTGGCTACAGCCACAGGGCAGCAGATGTGGAATCTGGTGTGGAGTTCTTTCTGACCCCCAGGTGCTCCATAGGCTCCTGCTCTGAGCTCTTAGGCTCTTACTTGTCAGGTAATTATCTAATAAGCAAAGCACCTAATAGTTAAAAAGGTTATTTATTACAAAAAAAAAAGCACACCTCTCTTAACAGTATACAAACAAGCAATAGCAAAAGCAGCAGCAATAGCAATAAGCAAATGGCTAGAAGCAAGTGGCTAAAAGCCACAATGGCTAAAAGCTGCATAGCTAAAGGCAACAACTCTCCCCATACATACTCTTATATAGGATTTCTCTAACAAGCTAAGATGCAAGTTCAGACCATTACTCTTTAACCTACTAGAATTCTAGTTTCTTAGCTCACCAGGTTACTTCTAAAACTACTCAAACACTCTATCTTGTTCTATCTAAGAAATGTAAGCAACATTCTTACTATAACTCTATTATGTCTAAGTCCTGTCTACAGCTACAGGCCTGGAGCCTCGACTGAAAATATCAATGTGTCTACAACCTTCATTAGGACAGTCTCTGCTACTGTGGTATTTGAGGCCTTTCACTTACTAAAAACACTGCAGCTCCTACTAAACCTTATTCAATCCCTGCACTCCAATTTCTCTCTGAAGAATTCAGAGAGACCCTAACTCACTGACTCCAACAGAAAAGGAGGTTGAAGGGCTACCATGGAATCCACTCCAATCCCAACTTGGTATTTATTGTGATCCTACTAATTTACTGTGCCAGGAAGGTCAGGTGAGAAGCTTTACAAAGAGCTGTGTGACAGAGGAGCTGTCAGGAGAAAAAAAAAAAAAAGAATCTGCCTGGTGGTGGTGGCGACTTCTGCTGAGTGGAGCCTTAGATCCAATGGAAAGAAGAAAGCCTGAGAGTTGGATTAAGTAGAGTGGCAAAATAAACAAATCAGGTGGTAAAATAAGCAAGTTAGGTGTGAGCACAGCAGAGCCTTCAGCACTTCTTATACCCACACACCAAAACCTGTTGACTGCAAAGTCAGAAAAGAAACCTGCAGATTTTTTTCTGAGCTTCCCTGCAAAAAACTAAGGGAAGACTTCTGGAACTCTGCCTGAAGTGAGTAGAGAGGGTCTGGTTATTTCAGCACAACACATGCACTCCCTTCTCTGTACTAACCTGTGGTATGTGCAGCGTTGGTACCCAATAGATTGACCTGAAAGTTTTCTTACCTGAAGAAAAGTACAGAATTAAATCCCACATTTTATGTTATGTAAAATCCTACTCAACTCCTAGCTATTTTCCCATTTTAAAATATTTTTCCATCTGCTATGAACGTGGTAATAAAGTTTTTCACATTGTATTTGTGCTTTTTGCATTCCCTAAGGATATAAGAAAAAAATGCAACAGCTAACTGACTTAAAAGAGTGAGCCCTTCACTTTACCTGCCAGGGACAAAGACAGAAAAATCTCCTCACATTTTTTTTAGTACTGAAAGGGATCAAGTTTAGGGTTTTTTTTTTTCCATTCCTTTAGACTGAGAGTAGTAGCTCTCCCATATTTAATGAAATGGGCACAAATATCCAAAAGTCAGACTCAGAACAACCTCCAGTTTTGACTTTGACTTGCCAATCTTTCTCAACCTGACAGGAAACACTGGAAAACCTTTTCACCAACCTTTTATTCCTTTGATAAACCCTCATATACATAAATACAGAAAAACTTCACCACCATCCATAGATGCAACTTTGGGACTCCAAAAGCAGCTGCACGTGGGGCAGGCACATTCCCTGGAGGACTAAAGCAAAATTCCTACAGTGTGATCACAAATTGTGTGATTTGTTTGTTTATTTTGTTTTTTGTTTTTTTTTTTTTCGCTGCAGAACTCTTTCTCAGCCTTGCTCCCTCGTTGAGACCCCCAGTCATGGGAAACAGTGAATAAAACCCTCCTCCTAACACACTGTGGGAAGAGTCCTTTCAGCTGCTGCCATGGCTACAAGATATAAGCCAAGGTCATTGTTTGTTATGATTGTAGCTGTGTTGAGCCTGGGTTTTGTTGGGTTATTTGCTTTGTTGTGGTTTTTTGTTGTTTTTGTTTTTTTTTTTTTTAATCAGCAGCTGTTGCATATCAGGGAAATTAAATCATGTTTGAGGCAGACATAAAGTGTAGGATTTTTCTAATTCAGGTGAGTCATGCTGGTATTTCTATCTTCTCTGTGGTGTAATGTCTGATCTCCACTACCACCATGCTTTAAACACAGAATAACACACCTTAATGTGCTGCACCACAGAAAGGGTATCAAAATAAGAAACTCTGCATTAATAGCTTAAAATAAACTGGTAATTACAGGAGTGAGTTAAGTCTGGATGCTTGCAAACTTTGATATTTTACAGACACGTTCTCTAAAACTAATGACATTGCTGGCAATCTGTACTTGTGCTTTATTTAAGGCGCATTATCCTCTGAATTAATCAGATTTATCAGATTTATTCTGCATGGATTTAGTATCAGTCACTCACAAGCAACTTCAAAAACAAGATCAATGAAGAGACACGGTGTGAAAAACAAGGACCCCTCTCTTTATAACTGCAAGGTTGATTTGGCTATTTTTGTGGGTATTTCTATTTGAATAAGTCACCTTTAAGTACCTGGACTAAAAGAAAACCTGTCATGTACTTTAAATGAGACTTCTGTACATAGGATCACTTCCATGCATGGTGAAACCATACCACAGGATTCAAGAAGCTGGTCCAAAGCCCTCTTCTTGGGTTTTTTCCAGGCAAAACCAGAGATAAACCCAACTGCTAGTGTAATTTAAAGCAGATCCAGGATTGCTTTATTGTGTATGAACTGGAATTATTTCCTCAAGTGATTAAATGCAGGTCAAAATTGCTGCAGCAGTGTAGCAGGGTTTTGATACAGAGCAGAAACCAAAGCAGTAACTGTGATATGATGTGATCCTAGATACAAGACTAATTCTTCTGGGTAACTTTTCCTTAGCAAAACACAGAGAGCTAAAACACAAAAGGCACAACAGGTAATGTTTAGCATTTTATTTACTTTCTGTTTTTAAAAGCCCCCTTTCAAGTGCAGCCCTCTCAAATGTATAACAATAGTTATTCAGGTATTCATCACAAAAGTGAAATATTGCCAAGACCTGTATTTCCCTGCAGGAAACTTTCCATACTTCTGTATTTTCCTTTTCAAAAATGGTGTAAAACACAGCACTTTGCATCTCTAGATGAAGTATGACTCTCCAAACATCCACTTCCTTTCAAAAAAGAAAAAAAAAAAGTATATACGCACATATAATCAAAACTGTGCTTATCTCCCATTTCATGTGGTCAGTCATGTAATTCGTGTTCTTAAATGCATCCATGACCTCAGTTAAACCTTACAGAGCACTCTCTTATTTTCCATCATTTCCTTTCTGACAGAGTTGACACTAAGCCAAGGGAGCAGAGAGAATCCCTATCTTGATGTATAAAGAAATAATTAAGGGCATTACTTTTCCAGGGCCAAATCATCCAGTTTCAGAAAAGCATATGGAATAAAACACTTCAGAAAGGATCTTGGCGCTAATTATCTCTTTGCTTTCAAGCCTTAGCATACTACAATATTTTTGAAATAAACAGACTGAAGGTTTGTTAATAGGGAGAATACTGGATGACAAATTCTTGGGTAAAATTATTTACAGGAAGATAGGAAATGAGTCAGGATTCTCAGGAAAAAATAGCTATCTTACAGGCATCTGAAAAAATGTCCAAAGGGTTTTTTTAGATGGAGAAAGGAAGGGGAAATGTATCAATAGGAGTTACAAATCACAAATTCCTAGCTTCCTTCTTAGCTGCATACCAACTTTGTCTTAAGTTTTGTCTTAAACTTCCAGTGCTAGGCACCGATGGGCAAAAGAAAGAGATTGTTTGGCTTTATTCTGTATATTAAGGACTCCTTGATGCAGGCACCAAATAGAACTTGAATAAGTAATTTTCTCTGCTTCTGAAATTCTTTGGAAATATCAATAGCACTGCACAGAAAAGGTTTCTGAAAGCTGCTTTAGGAGCTTTTGATATGCAATGCAGAATGCATTTTCATATGCTAAGTAGAATAACAGTATAATTAGCATGTGGTGTCTATAGTTTTGCATGCTCAGAAGAATCCAAAATATTCATGGAGAGAATAAGGAAGGTATCAGAGCCAACAATCACTAAGTGACATTATTTAAACTTTGGCATTTCAAAAAAAAAAGGCTCTCGGGTTGAGGAAAATAAGATTTCAATGGCGTCATGCGGTACATTTTTTGGGCATGAGTTGCCATTTGCATGCAGCAGTACAAGAAGTGGATGTTTTTCTGCATGCTCAACTCTGTTCCTTGCCTTGCTACCAAAAAAATCCTGACGAGTCTGTGAGACTCTTTGTAGGACCAAATGTGCCAAGTTTCATTCCAGTCAGAAATTTGAGGTGGATGAAGGGCAGGGGAGCACTGTGCATGCTTTTGTTCTCCTAAGCAATTGAGAAGGATCCTTCCTTGCAAAATGTGAGTTTGAAGGTGATACAGAGTGTGGATCTGCTGGAGGGTTTGGACAGGCTGCATCCATGGAATGAGCCCAATGGGGTGAGGGACAACCAGGGGAAGTGCTGGGTTCTGCTGATGCCTTAAGTTCTAAGTTTTTCCTTTGTACTTGGGTGATGGAGACAAAATAATCTGATTCCAGCTAGGGACTCAAGGACTGTTTTATCAATATTCAGGCCCTAAGCATAAACAGCGTGAAAAGAGTAGGGCAGGCCAGCAAGCAAGCAAGGAGGATGGAACTTCTCAATTTCAGACTATTAATTGGATGGTTGACTCCTGTATGCAAACGGACTAAAATCTATACAGACGTGAGTTCATGTGGCCAAGCCCTCTTTTGCTTCCATCTTGGAGCCATCCAGGCCTTGGTACTACCAGGGTGCGGCCTTTGAAGGCCTCTCAATAAATACCCATTTTATTCCCCTTACCTTGATTTTATTCCCCTTAACTCTGCTCCAGGGAACAGGGACAGGAGGAGAGGGAACAGCTCAGGCTGGGCCAGAGGAGGGTTAGATTGGATATTGGGGAAAATTTCCTCACCCAAAGAGTTGTCAGGCATTGGAACAGGCTGCTCAGGGAAGTGGT
>WBND01001195.1:0-42951 GCA_013398595.1 Tychaedon coryphoeus | reverse complement strand
CCAGCCTAAATGAATCTGTGCTTCCAAGAACGTGAACCCAGGCAGAAAGGGCTCGCGTATTCCAGGTAATCTAATTAAGTAGAAAAAAAATCACATTGTTCAAACAGGAAAGTTTTAGTGACGTGGTGGCAGTAGAGTTGTTATGGCCCTAAGAAAACTGAGTCAGGATGTCTGTGTAGATGAGCTTCCACACTGCACAGAGCAACTACTTCCAAGATTTGGAAGATGGAAACAGGTGTGGGTATTTTTCAACAAAACGGTTGTCTTTTTTTTTTTTATTAACCCTTTAAGGTTAACCATATCCAGTCTTACATTTTTATTTCCATTTTAGAAGGTCAGATTATAGCCCCACAACCCACAAAACCATTCACCTAAATCAATTGGGGAACATCTCCCTCTTTCAGCCCCAGGAGACCCTTCCACAACTCTACATCACTTTTCTCAAGTTCTTTGAAAAGGCAGTGATTCCCTGGAAAAATAAGTACCTGACAATCAGATATCACTGAGTGAGGCACTTTTCGTACAGGACCCATAACTTAGTTTATTACAATCCTCAGGTGCACATATTTCAGCAGGAAAAAAGCCAGACCAAAAGGCTTTAAAGAGCAATAAATTTCCATATACTAAGAAAAAGCATATGCGGGTGAATAATAAAGTTTGGTTGGTTTTTTTGTTGGTGGTGTGTTTGTTTGTTTGCTTGCTTGTTTGTTTTGGGTTGAGCTTGGTGTTTTATTTTTGGTTTTGGGTTTGTGGTTTAGTTTGGTTGGTTTGGTTTTTTGTTTTGTTTTTGTTTTTTGTTGGTTGGTGTTCTAAGGCCTCCTTAGGTTAAATTGTTATTATATTTGCTGCTGCTCCCCAAAGGGGATGTTAAATTTCAGGACTGCTCCTACATAAAAATATTTTTGACTGTGACAGACATATCTTCTGTTGTGTGATGATCCCAGGTTATGATTTGGGAAAACAGGCAGAAAATTGCATAATTGAATCTCTGTACTCTTCTTAAGTTACTCCAGTGCTTCTTAGATCTTAGTTCAGCTTAGGTTACTTCTTTCCAAAACCGCAGAAAAGTATTTTAGGTATATAACCTGTATTTTAGGTAGTCTGTGTTCTTTTCTAAGTATTATTAATTGAAAAGAAATATTTAGGGTATTTTTATAGAGAACACCTCAATCCCTTCTTTTGCAACTCCCAGAATGGATGGTTATCACAAAATGAATATTCAGCCACTAATATGAAGCAATCATTTGCTTTTTTTACTGTCCATCACTGCTATTACGCTATACACACAGAAAGATTAATTTTGTCCTAGATATTTTTCTAGTAGTCTCATGATTTTAGGACTTCTAATATGATTTCAATATGATTTTTAATATGATTTCATCACTCTCCAAGGACCTCTGTCTATTTGCTTTTGTTTAAAGTGTCAATTTCATTTTTGGGTACTTACTACCTTATTTAAAAAGCCTGAAAATTATTTAGGATATATTTGTATCTACGTCTGGATGCAAATACAAGTGTGTGGAGCCAAGGCCCTGGTCTCTGAAATATCTGCTTAAGGCAAGCATTTCATAAGATTTCCTCCTTAAATTAATGTCATGGATCACGCTGTTCTTTCACCCATGTAGACTGAAGCAACAATAGGTCTCATTAATTAATTAATGAGAAGGATAAGAAAGAAAAGAACAAGCTTATCACAAATACATTCAACAGTTTAGTCATAATAAGGTGCTCTTATCACCATGTGACCTTCCAGGATACAGGACTGGGCAAAATAGGCACAGCTTTCTTTATAAAGGTCAGATGCTGTTGAAACTTTTCTTCCACAGAAGAGAATTTGTTTTACCCTCCAAGTTCTCACAAGGTGAAACTTTCCAACCAAATTCAGTTCAAATATCTGATTCTAGGGCCCTGGCGTTCCAATGTTTTTGTTTTTTTAGCTGAGAAAATCTACAAAGATTAGAATAATTTCTCTAAAGCTTCTCTGAAATTGAGTAATTTTCAGCTATAATGACATTTCAGCCCTAGTTCCTGCAAGTGCCAGATTTCTCTTTTCACCTTTGAATCAAGAGCATGTTCTGTTTTTCCAGTTTGATTTAAAGGCCAGAAAGTTGTTTAAGACTGCTGATCAGTCCAAAACCTGAATACAGCTTAAATATGGTGGTGAGGAGGGAGAACAGCTACATGGTAGTTTCAAGGACATGAATAAAGTTTTTTGAATTGTCTTGGCTTATATCAATGGGGTTTTTTTCCTATATTATAGCAGCATTTAAGGACTTCAAGAAGAAGGGCTGAGTTGATATCTAGTTGTGATACAGCTGCCTGTTGATGATCATAATGTGTCTATACATTTATATGAGCTTTCTTGTTATTTATTTCCCTTTATATGTGGTCATATATATTGTCCATCCATAATAACCATGTCTGAGCAGACTTTTCAAGTATAACATGCACAGAACTGTCAATTAAACAAACCTGCTTTACAGATAACTAATTTAAAGTTCCATATCCATGCCTGTTACAAAAAAAACCAAAACAAAACAAACAAACATACAAAAAAACAAAAAAAACCCCAACAAAACACCAAAACCAAAAGCAAACAAACAAACAAACTGGGAAAATTGAGGGTAGGTTTAGAATCTTTTCTTACTAAGAGTAGTACTGTATTATTTCTGTAACATTCATTATCAGGGAACTCTCACTTAACTGCAGCAGATTGACTGGAGCATGACAACTTAATTTCTCATGAAATATAAAACCTATGCAGCTGGCAAAAATATAAAAATTAGAGGATGTAAAAAACCCTCAGGTTCATCTTGGCCTTCTGCCTCTTAAGGAGAAAGTGAGTCCAACAACATAGATTTTCCACAAAATTAGGGCTGCAAAATAAGGGAATCTATGAATCATGAAAGCTGTAGCTCTAATCTTTTATTATGCTTGCATTTTCCCTCAGGACTGCAAGGCATTGTGCTTCTGGAATTAGGATACTAGACTCAAAAAAGAAAATGAGATATTCTTCCTGACCTCCTGCTCAGGAAGTTACTAGAATGGTATTTATTCTCAGTGACTAAACCCTGGGTTAACCATGGCCCAGATTAGCAGAGCAAGTCATCTCTCCCCGCTGAAAGTGCTTTGCTTTACCCTGTAAATAACCAAACACATTTTTCAACGCCTAAGAACCTGGAATTGCAGTAATTAATTCATGAGCCACTGCAGTTGAAGAAAACGTGTCCTGTTGATTAAATTCTTGGGTGGGGATCAATGGCTTCGTTGCTGGGACATATCAGCTTCCTAAATATCATCGCTCTGGGTTCCACTGCATGGAGCACAGTGGATTGCACGTGGCTGGGTGAGAGGAATTAACTTGGAATTAGCACACAGTGCTCCCTGAAATCAAGGAGAGGAAGAGGACACAGCCTGACCTCCCCTTCATGTAGAAATGGACACGACAGGCTGGGTGTTCTTCTGGTTTCAGAAGTTGTGCTGCTGTGACAAATTGACAGGCAAAGGTGATCCAACCCACAGGAGGGAACAGAGAGTCGTGGTTTCAGAAGTTTTAGAGGAATTGGATAGTTTGACAAAAAATTTTCACTGACAAAAGGGACATTTTTGAAAATTGACTAGCAGTGACTTGTCAGATATATTTTCCTTCTCTCTTCTCTTTCTCCTCTCTCATCCCACTCCTCTCTTCCTCCCATTTAAGATAACATAGTAGTTAGGACTTGTTTTTCCTGTTTCCCTTTGAATCCCTTTCAAAGTGAGGGCAGATTGGTAAAAGACATAGATTACTGGTACTATTTTCCTTCAATTTTCCTGTTTTCATAGCTTGGGAGTGACCTACTCTGCCACACTAAGCTGGATATTCATTACATTTCCTGAATATATGCATATATGCAAATTATTTCTGTGGACTTATTTGAGTCCACTACATGAGCAGGGGATCTTTTGAGGGTCTTTGGTGATCATATAGTAACATCCCATTCCCCAAATTTCCCTTTTATGATTCCAGATCTTCTAATGAATCTTTTCTCCTTGAGAATATCTCAAGTATGTGGGCAAGATGTACATCTGTTACCGTTCTTTGCCCTGACACACAATCTCAAAACCAGTATAGTTTATTTTCTTGATCACTGATATAGGTACCAAACATTATTGTGCTAAAGTTAAAAGAATTTTCCAATGTCTTCCTCCCACTGCTGCATATACTCCTTTTTGAAGAGCTTGTTGGGTAACACCACCGACACTGTTTTNACTGCTGCATATACTCCTTTTTGAAGAGCTTGTTGGGTAACACCACCGACACTGTTTTAAATTTAGTTCCTTGGTTTTGCATTCTTCCCCCCACTTTTTTACCTAAAAATTATTTGTCTCATGTTGCATTCCTGCTTTCAGTGATTCTCTTCTGAATTTTTGCTCTGTAAGGAGAAAAAAACCCCAGAAGTGTTGAAACAAAGCTGAAATTTGTCGACAGTTACCATCCAGGAAGTATTCCTGGCTCACTGCACACATGTAGCACCTACTGATGTCCCCATTTGGTATCAGGATGGTGACAGAAATGTTGTTAACTTACTCTGGAAATGGCTCCAAATGGCCAAGCAGGAGTCTCCAGGCTCCTGAACTGCTCTCCAGAATGTCCTCCCGTGGTCAAAGCACAGATTTTCTTATCAGATCTTCTTCCACCCCATGGTGGGTACAAGCACATGTCCAAGCCCTAGCAGTTCCTTAAAAATGTCAGCATATTCTCCCCTGGGACAATACACAATGCATCTTTTTTTAACTGTTTTTGTGGCAAGATTAGAAGAGCAAAGAAAACATTATATGTTTCCTAATTTTTTCAAATTTCCTCTCCAAAACGCTGCCATTTCTAAGACACTCCACACAGATTTCCACTTCCAGAGCCAGAAAAAGTTCTTTTACTTGGCATTATTTGGTATTTTGAGTAGACTCATGGTTAAAAATCTTTTTTTCTCCAACAAAGGAGGAGCTGGAATCCTGATGTTCAGAACTTGCCAAAGTGTTGAAAAGATAAACACCACTGCTCTATTAACATCTTAATGAACTTACAGAAAAGCCCATCAGATGTCTCAAATTCGTATTTCACACATGCTGAACAGTCTTAGGTCTCTCTTACATTCCTTTGAAGTCCCTACATGCAGAAGACCATCACAGGATTTTTAAAATTTTTTTTTAACCTCAAATATTGAGAGCAGTTGCAGGTCTGGCTCCAAGCATGGTGCTGATTGCTGAAATGTGGCACACAGAGAGAAAACAAAGTGCCAGGCCTTTGCCATGAACACCACCTGCCTCAGACACTGTCAGCCTTTCAAACTTCTGATTTTGCTGCAGATACAGCAGTGAGAAGGAGGAAAGGGAGCTGGGGAAGGACAGAAAGATTTCAAGGCAAAAGCTCTAAAAACAAACTGCAGTTTCCTTCCAGCCCAGGGAGTACACCAGAAACGTCCCTGCCTGAAACAAAGCAGAGGGAGGAAGGGTGAGGTTGAATTTTGTGTTTTACCGTCTATCTCAATTCCACATGGGCATTTATTATAGATCTGGCCTGGAACATAGTTATTTCTGCATCAGCACAGAAGAGATCAACTTATTTCAGCATTTGCTTCACAAAATAGTTCTGCAGTTTCACAGGTACACTCTGGGATGGACCATTTCCAAGGTCCTTTAAATCTGGGAGACACATGACAACCATGAAGGAACATAAATTTCAGTCGAAACCCTACTGGAAGTGATTTTAAAAAGTCCTTAAAAGACTGAGTAGAAATTAGTATTTAACTCAAATTTTCAAAAATTCTTGCATTGTCATTTCAGGAACTGAATTTTGTAACGCTATCAGATTCACTGTTTAATAAAGCAAGATGAAGGCATTTAATTTTTCCCAGTTCAGGTGGGGCAAATATCTCTAGGGTTATGATAAAGAAATTGCTCCTCTGTGATGTCAGCATACCACAGCCTAGAAGGCCAAAAACATTTTAGGGAAATTTTATCTCCTAACAGCAAGTCATGGATCTTGGGAATATTAATACTGTGGATTGAATTTATTTTTTTTTAACAGAACATCCCATGGGTCAGGCTTGAGAGACATAAACAATATTACTGCCCAGGGCAGACTGGAAGCTGCAGAATGGGTTTTTCAGGGAGAACCTCCCATTGAGTCACCAGGTGTGGAAGGGACCCCCTGGATTTCTAAACTCCTTCTCATAGTGAGGCTGGATCCAATCCCAACCCCAGACTCACACAACAATTTATGTCTGAAAACTTGTATAGGTGAAACTGAACCTTTGGATTAAGGATGGCAGACCAGACATATTTATGTGAAAGCAAGTTATTTATTATAGTTGCCAGATGAAGAATTGTTTGCACCTGGTGGGTAAATACAATGCTTATTCTTCAAAAATCACTGGCCTATGGAACCACACAATGCCCATTCTGTAGGAAGAAGAAATGGAAAGCAGCCAGCCCCATTGTGCCAAGTTTTAGCAGTTCACTGGGCGAACAGGTGTGACTTTGGAGTCACCAGGGACCATTACAGAAACCCCCAGGACAGAAGAATGCATGAGCAGAGGGGAAGAAACCCTTCCATGCCAATCATTTTGGGGAAATTATTATCATTTGTATGTTTTTCCTAAGAAAACCTATGAATATGTATGTAAAGTACAGTGCATAAACAGGAGCTTTTTCTGTACTCATCAGGCTCAATATTTCAGAGATTTCATGCATCCTGTTGAATAAAGAATGCCTGCTTCTTAATTCTGTTTTGGTGTCAAGGAGTTGGGGTTTTTTTTAACCTATTTTTGGTAATATTATGATAATGATCAGACTACAACATCTTAATCAGAATTCTTTGCTCCACAGTACAGGTAGATGTAACTACTGTATAGCATAGTGCACTATTTTTGAAGCAATATCAAAGCAATTGTATTAAAGCTAGAAAAATCAGTTTTTAAGTAGAGGTTGGTGTGGCTCATCCCCACCAAGATGGGGTAAATCTCTGTTTTTAGCCTCAGGAGATAGCCTGGAGGGGAGTCCCCTCTCCAGGGAGGAATCTCCACACACACTCCAGGAAGGGGTGTGTGAGAATATTTGAAAAGTGGACCTGGGCTGTTATAGTATCAGGTAATTGACTGTCAGTCAGATGTCCCCAGGCCAGCTGTCAGCTCAGCAGCCTCAGATAAGTTATCAGCAGCATCACTTGGTTCCTTTATCGGGTCCTTCACCACTGCCTGCCACATCCTCACCTCACTCTCAGGATGTTCGACTTCCACCGTGATGGGTCGGGCTGGTCTCAGCATTTTTCAACACTAAAAACACCAAATCACTCCCTTCTCCACTCACCACTGATAGGATGTTGTGAGAGTTGTTTTACCCCTACTCCAGGCAGAGCATCCTGCTCCTCACACTCTTTTTTCCTCTGGAACACCTGAAGTGCTGGATGCAGGTTGGAACATTTCTCAAATGTTTTTTCCCCTCTCATTCTGATGATGCATTCACAGAAGCATTTACAGAAGGGTTGGTTCTTTGTTGTTTGGGGTGTCTTTTTTTTATTTTTTTAAAAAAAAAAAAAGGTCCTTATGAGCTAAGAGTAACATTTCCACCAAGGAAAGCTCAGCCAGCTGGAGTGCTTGGATCGTGGGACAAGAAATTGTGCTGATTTAATTACTTACAATGCTGTTGTCAATGTGCAAACAAGCTTTCTAACTGAAGACTGTCATACCAGGAACAGGAAGCTGCTTGGCAGAATAAGAAATGGTATCTTGAGGACACTTGTGCTGCCTAAGGTAAAGCAAGTGTTGTAAGGTACAATAGAGACTTTGAAAAGCAGCATTGGCTTGTTGTGATTATAATTCATATTTATGTCACTTCAGTTGTCAAAGACTCAGAAAAGCCTTACAAACTTGAGTCATCCTGGATGACATCCAGACCTCCTACACACAACCTGTAAAAAATGGTCCTTTATAAATATATATCATAAATATCCTACCCATTTTCTGGAGTGACTGACTGGTATTCTTTTGTCTTTGTGTTGTAAGAGCCTTATGCATGGCAAGTAATGTATCATTTGTTACTGTTTTTCTAGTAAGACCTTAAAATCCTTGAAATAGGTAGGAGTCAGTTTCCTAATAACATACACACTACCAAGAAAACTAAGAAATTATTAGGAAGTTACTGCTGTTCTGGTACATGGTGCATTACTCAGACGTTCCTGTAGACTGGAATTCAACTTTTTATATAAGCACTAAGTGAATATGAATGAAATATTCTGAAAGTACTTAAAACATCCCAGATCTGCCATTGAGCAGTGGACCTCCTGGGCAATTTCTCATTAGTAACTTCATGTGAAAAGTGGGAACCAGAAGCAAATCAAACTCTGAGAACCCCAAGAGCACTCAGCATTGACATTCAAACAGCTGTAGTTGATGTTGAACGATACTTAAAAAGCACAATTTAGTTTTTGGATCAAAGCTGGAGGACTGTATGTTTTGCTATGTCTCTACCATTCTTGGGACCACTGCTTTTCTTGGCTAGATGTTTCTTAAAATCAGAAATAGAGGCTTTTCATGTTTCCCTGGTGCATATCATGGAAGATAAATCTGTAACTTGAAATCATTTGAGATATTACCTGTACAGGACCTAACAGGGTGAATTTAATACCCCTTTCTTCTCCCTCATTGAGGACCACTCACAGCCAGCACAGCTTGCCACTAAAGGAATTTGGGTTGATTAAACATCCTGAAGTTTGTGATTGTTTTGCTGACATTCAGAGAGTGTTGTGTGTTCAAGTAAAATATGGGATCTTGGTAAAACTCTAACATCCAATCTTATCAGTGTACCAATTTTCTCACTGGGGTTGTTTCCGTGTCTTCAAATTCTGAATAAAATGTGCTTTTATAGTGTCTAACACACAACTGATCCTCACAGAAGCTGTGAACTGCTGGATTCTTCTAAAAATCAGACAAATATTTAAGGGGGAAAAGTGTCCTTTTTAGAAACTTGCTTGCTCACCTACTGCATTGCTGTGTATTTATTGGATTCTGACAAAGGGTTGCAAAACATGCCTCTGATGATTGCATACATTCAAACACATGTAGATAGCACTTGCCTAAAGCAATTGGTGCTGTGAAAGCAATCCTTATGTAAAAGGGGTGAAAAAACCCTGCAAACTGAAGAGGAGACAATGTTCTGTCATCTTCAGAAACACACAGTCAGCCAAACAATAACACCAACCATGCTAAAACAGTGGAAAAACCCCAAGCATTGCATGTCAGCATTCCAGTGTCTTTCACAAATGGCTCTTGCAGCTTTGTGACAAGAAGACACAAGGCATCAATCTTCTCCCTACCTGCAACAATAGGATCATATGCCACTCGGGACTTGTAATTTGTTTTTTTCTGTCCCACGTGCAGGAAATGTTTTCTCATGCACTAAAATGCTCTGAAAAACACATTACAGTGCTGTGCCAGTGAAAAACCTCATTGGTATAGTATAATAATAGTGATAAGTGAGGGGTAAGGTATGCCAGGGTAGATTCCTCTGCTGTATTTAGACATCTGGAAAAATGATTTGCACAGAGTCATCTAAACAGTTGACTTGGTTGCCTTAATGGGTCATCATTCTTTTCTTTCTACAAGGAGGTCACCAGCATTCACAGATCACCCTGATGTAACCACTACTATTGGCACCTGGCTCCCTCAGACAGCAGATGGCACGAAGGAATTTAGTTATGCCAAGAGGGAAGGAATGAGGAGAAGGAGTGCAACACAAATTATAACTCAGGGATAAGGCGGCAGGAGTCACCAATGTGATTAAACAAAAGAATTCCTCAGCAAAAGAATGTTCAGGGGCCTGCTTCTATCACAAGTATTTGTCAGGACACTGGTGTGTCTCAAAAACTTCCAGTGCATGGTGGGTTCTGCCTGAAAGATCCATTAAATAACAATATTAGGGAGTGTGTGAGTGGCTGCCCAGCAATCCGGACGTGTGTCCTCCTCTCCGCGTGCCTGCACTGCCTCTTGCTTGAATTTGGCAATGGAGAAGATTAAAGCTGTCAGTTACATACAAGGGTTAAGAACTCCAAAAGGATTTATGATCTCTGTGCAGTCTCCAGGGAGAATAAGCAGACTGCTCCCTGCCAAAACACTCCTAAGCTGCCCTGCAGTGAGGAGCATTACAGGAAAAGTACCAGTTGGACGGGGGAGGGGGAAGAGCCAAGGAATAGGGAAATGCAGCTGTCAGCATCTTACCTGGTGTGTGTATTCCCCATTCTTACTTCACTGTACTTCCTCTTTTCTTTCAAGAAATGTGTTTAGATTGACTCAAATTTAATGCAAAGTTTAATTAAATCAAGTTACAGAGTTCTAGTAGGTCCTCTGCTGCACATAGAAACTTCCTTAGAATAATGAACAGAAATAATGAACTGCTAAGAATAGTGAACTACTAATGAAGATGGCTCCTTTCTCAATCTGCTTATTCATTGCTTGAGCCAATATTAATAGTTTACAACTGATGGATGAGACAATTATTATTGTTTCAGCACTCTCCTGGACAATAGTGTTTATCAAACTGCAGTGAAATGTTACAGCATTTTAGTATCTGAATATATATAAAAGTATCTGGAAATATAATTTGCTTTTAGGTCCTCTCCTTACTCTAGGTATTAATAAAAAAACAAAAACCTCTGGAATTATCACAGGGCGCTCTCATGTCAAAACATAATCATATCATCTGCCCCTGCCTTTTGCACAAATCTACCAGTCAGCAGAGGTCTTTCAATCACTAATTTCTCAAAGTCATCATGAACGGGATTTTTGAGAGGACAGAAACCCCAGATGAGGAAAAAAATCCCTGTGACTTGACTGCAGATCTGCAGCTGGAGCCAGCCGCTCGTGAACCGCAGCTGCGTGAAGCCTCCAGCTGGAAGAACACGCATCTCCCTAAATATCAAAACCATCCCTCAGCCCTAGCTCACCTCACTGAGCAGTCCACATTTCCACAGCTGCATCAGACTGTGGCAAAGGTGATGATAAAGGTTTACAAGAGCTTAAGCTCACCCACACGCTTAATCACGCGATCCGCGTAATTTGGGCTGGCGTTTTCCAAAACTGCCCAGCTGGCACCGCGTCTGCTGCACGGGAGCACAGTCAGGAGGGGTCAACCCAACCTCAAACGTGGGGCTTGGGGGGGTTGTTTTCCACTGCACAGCTTTTCCCCATCAGTGATGAAGAAGCAGAATATTTTGCCAGCCCCAAAATGAGAGGAAAACAAGCCAAAGGGAGGGTTTCGCTCTCTGGCACAGGGAAGGGCCATGATGACTGCAGCTGAGTAGCCTTTTCAAGCATAATGCTGCATGTCCTCACTTGTGTAGCAATTTATATCTTGTTTGCATAAGGTGTGTGAATGAGATGCATCTTTCCTGTGAAATGGGAGCATTTCTGAACAGTTATGTAATAAAGGTATTAGCGTGCCTGTCTGCAAGCATAATGCCAAAGGAAAGGGAGAATTGTGGATGAAACTGGAGGAAAAATTAAAAGGCTTGAAGATTCTCTATCACTCCATATCAAATTTCTGTACGTATTTTGGTCATCCTTGGATGACCTTTCCACATCATAAGACACTGGCAATAGGGAATGCAGTGGGGTGGAAATTGTGCACAAACAACCAAACTGTGCCTCTGAGCCCCAAGTACTGCCAAAACTGGGCAAGGAGGGCAAGAATTTGATACCTGTGTATATTAGATTGACTACAAAATGTACATTCTTAGTGTACCCTCAGCATGAAGTAATTGTCTTATAATTTCATTGGGTGTTTTAATCAAATGTATAACAATTCGTGTGAGAAAAAAAAAACCACAAAAAACCAGCAGGTCACTTAGAGATGCACTTCTACCTGGACTATGCACTTCAGCACAGGGTTTGGGTTAAACTGGCTGCCAGAATGACTCATTGAACCTGGATCATTACATTGGAAAAGAGCTCTTCTGGAAGGAAATCAATGATCTGAAGCTACAATCTAGCAAGACCCAGGATACCAGTACCAGTTCCAAGCAAATAGGCGGCTTCTTTATGGAACACATGTATTTTTGGATAGCACTAAGACAGTGCCATAAGGAACTGTAGGAGGAGAGCAGATTACAAGCCAGGATCTCAGAAAAAGTCAGAGGCAGGAAACAAGCAGAAGAAGCTGTGGGGAGCCTGTCTAGATCCAAAAGTCTCTTTGGAAAGACTGAAGTTAGAAACTGACAAGATAGAGAAAGAGAAAGACAAGTTAATATATCTTCAAATTATATAATGCTTCTATTGTTACCCCCATCCCTTCCATGCCACAGCTAACAACTTCATAGATCTTACATCTCTCTTTTTATTTATTTATTTATTTATTTATTTATTTATTTATTTATTTTTATTTGGTCAGGAAATTAACTGAAGCAGCACTTCAGCACCCCCTTTTTTCCTTTTTATCTTTGAGCTCCTGTGTCAGTCTTGTCACCTCAGCACCTGACTTGCTCCTTTTCCAGGCAGTGCAGGACATTTTAGCCTTGTGTGAATCCCTTTCCAGCATGGTTCTTCCTCCATGTGGCCCAGAAACCCCAGGTACATGGCTGACAGCAGTTCATAGCATTTTGTCTCTAGCCACTCTCTGAATATGTAAAAATTCAAAGCAAGAATAAATACAGTAAAGCAACAACAAAATTATCAGGAATATAGTTCCTTCCAGCACTTCACTGTTAGACACAAAAACCAGTGTAAAACAAGGGAAAAAAATCTTAATATTTCTTGTTTCCTCAAGTCTCAGAATTTGTTTTTTTGCTTAAGTTTAGCAGCAGCCTCATAGTCAGATAACAGTAATTCCTTGTAATCCCTGACAAATTCTTCTGAAGTTTTCCTGTTCTGAAATATGTAGTTTTCTGGGACTTCCCTCAACTAATTTTATTTGTTTGAAAGTTAGAAGTCTTCCATAAAATTTAGGTGGCTTGTCCAATAGAAAGACAGGCACTTCCCATCTATCTTACATTTTTATCTTCAGGTGACTGAATCATCCACTGGAGATGCTTATCTCTCTCCATTAGTGCACTGTGAGAATAGGCAGGTAATTTAAAATTGATGTTTAAATTTAAATGGTTAAAATTCAAATAAATCAGTCTGTTAGTGAATAGATTAAAAAAACCCAAACATTGTGGACAAACACTCTTTATTAAAGGTATTTATCATTAACTACATTAATGTCCAGAGTATTTCAGAGTGCACTGACTAGGCAATTTTCTTTTTTCTGGTCAATATTAGGACCATTCTGCCTATGCTGGCAAGAGTAAGAAAGGGGAATTTTAAAATTAAATTTAAATTAAAGAATTTTTAAATCAAAGCCCTGTTTATTGGCAGTCCTCCATTTCAGATGCACAAGATTAATTTTCCTATGTTGAGTTCTGATACTGCATCCCCATGTTCCTATGCTCCTATCCTAGGATGCTGTGTTGAACTACACTGAATTCTGATACTCTGCTGAAATGTACAGGAGTCTTGACTTCCACAGGAATAACAGTTCTTAGATGTCTTTACTCAGCTTTCCAGGATCAGGGGATGCTTTTGAAATCCCTGATATTCAAGGTTACCTCCAAAGACTCCAGCAAACCCAGGAATAAATCCTACTTATTCTCAACCTACTGTTTAAAATATGTTTTCTAGGATTAGCTTTCTACCACAAAACTGGAGAATTATAATCTCAGAATACCAACATCGTGTGCAGCATGTATTCAAGGGAGCCCTGGATGCATGGATGAAATTCCCAGAGGCATCAGTGTAATACTTGGTTAACTCCCATTATTTCACACATTTTTTCTTTTTTTTTTTTTCTCCTGTGAATCATTACACGAAACATTATTATTATTGACTCACGACTTTGTCCAGGCAGCAAAGCAAAATCTTGGGGCTGCATAACTAAAATTGTAGACTCAAGGGACAGAACATTTCCATGGCTTGATCCCTGCACAGAGAGAAGCACTGCAGCACTCAGGAAACGCCTGTCTTTCCCAGTTCTGCTTGTTTGTGTTATTTGGAGCTGTCTGCCATCCTGGTACTAAGTGACTTCATCTGAGAAACTTGCAACCCCTTAAAGCCAAGTGTCAAAGAATGCAAACAGTAAGGCAGAGAGTGTGGAAGTTTAATATTTACTTAGTGTTCTAAAAGAGAACATCTATTTCAACATATGTTGGGGTTTAGATGCTGGTGGAAAAAGCAGAGCTCTCATCTGAGGAGCAGTGCCCCAGCTATTCTTATCCTGTAGCTTTCCCTCTTCTGCTTTTCAGCTTTAATGAGATTTCACAAGCAATTCTGTTTCCACATCAATTTACACATTGCCATATCCTTGTCAGAGTAATTTTTTACAATTTATTTTTTGTCTGGAAAATTACTGAGAAGAGAAATAATTGGAGGATGTAACTTCAAACACCTGCAGATTTGTATCAGGTTTGATAGATTCTTGTTTATGTTTCCCATGACTTACAGAATTGGGAAACAGGCCCAAATCAATAAGTTAAGTATATGCACTGTGTAAATATGGCCACATCCCGAAGAGAAGCATTGAGTAGGAGAGGACTGGGCACTAGGCAGGTTTTTGTTGATATTTTTCACATTGATACATCCTGAAAAAAAGGATAATTATGTATGTGGCACTCAGCCTGTTTTTCAGAACCTAGAACACTAACATTTAGTAGGTTTTTAGTTGTAGTTAATCTGTTTAAGTACTGGTTTAATCTTTTTTATTATTCAAGATCCTGGCAACAGATATTCAGACACTACTTTCTAGATCCATCCCTTTATGTTCCAGGCTGTAGTTCAGAATAACCCAAGCCCAAAGCACCATCTCAGGCACTGGCATTTTGATATTTCTCTTGGAGCTAAGGTTCCTACACAGTACTTGGGAAAGGTGTTTCTCAAAGGAATGGCCTTTCAGAAGATAAAGTGAGCACAAATTTGAAAGGAAAGCTTAGGAGAGGAGCTTATGACTAATCTGATTCAGCCAGCTGATAGGCATGTCTCTTTCTGAAGATAATCAGCCTCCAATCCTTTCCTGGTGGTAGTAATCATTCAAGAAGCTTAGTTTGGACCTGCTAAAGCCCTGTACTTGTCATTCACTCGCACTGGCTTCCTCTTGTGTACTCCTTAAACCCCAAGTGTTTTCTGCACCAGTCCTCTGCTGTCTCTCACTGTTATGGATCTGTCTTGCCTGATGGCTGTTAAGTAATAGTTATCAGGCATGTTGTAAGAGAGCCAACGATAAGGAAAGGCTGCCTGGGGCTCCTGTTGTGAATATTTCAGCTGTGGCACCCACAACAGTCTACCTCACATGTGACTAGACTGAAAACTCCCGGGCAGTCCTAATCCTAACCTCAGTAACAAGGTTATCCTGAGAGCCAGCAGCATTCAGCCCAGCCAACATCCAGGCTAAATCCACTGGAAGCTCGTGTCATCTGCCTTTGACCCCACTGAGCTCCTTTCTTTTGGCTTCTCCATATCTTTTCCGGGCTCCAGCCTTTGTGAATTCTTTGAGAGATGGTTTGTAACACCCGGTTTAATGAATTCTGCCTTTTCAGCCTAACTAAAGAATCCACTCTGGGGGCCTTGGGAGATTTGAGGTTGGGTTTTCCATAATGTTTTAGTCCTGGGGAGGCACACTGTAGTTTCTAAATACGAAAAGGCAGAAAGACGAACGGTAGAGAGTCACATAAGTAACTGTGAGGTTTTGTGCTGGACCAAGATGGAGAAAAAACCATGAAATTGCTATCATAACTTTCACATCAGCCTCTCTTCATCTGCTTATTAATGACTACAAAGTCAGCAGGAAGAGGTCCTTGCTTATCATTGTATAAAATTAAATACATAGAAATATATATTGCTGCTTTTTTGGTGCTTTATATCTGAAGTATATTTGGAGCCTCTCTGAGGTACATGATGTCCTGCTTCCAGCCAGACAGCTATAAGAAGATCAGGCAATTTATGCAAAACTGACATTCTGAGAACATTGCACCTCCTAAACATTAGCTTGAAAGCAATTTACCAGAGTACAAACCTGCATATCATCAAACAAGAAAGATCTAACTTGTTAATGTGGAAGTAAAGCGATAGGAAGATTAGGAGAAACTCTAAATGACCAGAATCATCCTCTTTGTAACAGAGATCAGCTTAATCCAAGTAAACTTCAAGTTTAAAAATGCTCTGCAGCACCTTTTGTGATGTGATGCCTCAGATCCACTCGCTCATATCAAAACTTGAATGATCACCCCAGGAAAGGGTCCCTGCAACAGGATTTAAAAACATTCTCACTGCTGCTTAGGAAAATTTTCAGAATAGTTGCTTCACCTATCATTTTGTAGGGCTGATGGAGGCATTGGGGTGGCCCTGCCCGTGTGCATGGGGCGAGAAAGGACACGTGCTTCTTGCAAAGCAGACTGTGGCACAGGCACTGAAAAGCTGATCCTGGCAAAAGTCTGCCAGGGAATCACCTGACCAAGGGGGCAAGGCTCTAAGAACACTTTATTGTCATTATTGCTGTCAAAATATGAGTGTTGCTTCCAGCTCCCTGACTGCTGGGCATCTCCAGAATAGTTTAGTACCCTCAATATTGCTACACACACAGCTCTGTGAGCTCTCAGCCTAAGGGACATTCTTGTCTCTCTCTGTAAATATTTAATTACTGGCTACAAGCATAACATCCAGTTGACATAAGCATGCACACATCCTGGTGTCTACATTTCCATTACCTTACAGTCAGACAATATTTGTGTGTATCATGCTGTGTTAGAAGTCATTTAAACATTATGCACAGTGTAAAAATTACTGTGCATCACAATGGGTATTTTCACAGAGATCCACACAATCATAAACTTTTAAGTGTTTGATAATTAAAATTAAATTTAATAATACTGTGGATGTATTGATATGCATAAGAAAAATACTTTTTAAAGCACCCTCTTAAAATTCAGACATCCATTTTATAGAAATTGGACTTACAGAAAAGATATTCCTGCATTTTGAAATATAACAATGCATGAAAACACACTGCATTGTAACTCTAAGCTCTGCTGTTGTATATAAGATTTTATGAAGGCATGTCAAGTAAATTGTTCATATCTGTATCACAGCAATACAGCAAATCTCACCCAAGATTCAAAACACAGCAGAATGCATATAAAATCTCAACAATTCTGCCTGAGAGATATTTGTAAAGAAGTGGTTTGTTTGGATGTGGGATAGCTTGTTCCACTTTTAACATTTTCAGTAGAAAACAAATAAACTCAGCACTCAAAGCTGAAAAGAAATGTGAAAGCACTTATCATTTCGTGACAATGTGGAAGAGATGGCACCATATTTGGCTTTGTTTTTATAAAAATTACTGTTTCTGCAGAGAACCACTTAGCCTCCTGTGCAACAAACTTCATCAGCAAATGCAAGCATTTCAGCACCAACAAATCCTATTCCTGATCAACAAAGTATCTAGTCAATTTTGACAGAGTTTAAATTCGTATAAAAACTGTAAGTTTAAGTGTGTGGCTCAAACTGGCTGCTCTTCTGACAAAGAATTTCATGACACATGAATGTAAAAACCATAAATTAAACAGAAGCTGATGTCTTTCACTTTAAATTTTAACCTTAGTCATGCAAAACTCAGTTTGAATTGTTCTACTGAAATTAAATCTTTGCTAACATAAGGGCTATATTTAAATTTTAACTTCAAAAAAATTCCAACCAACAACGTACTTCGATCCACTTCACAGAGAATGGTAGTTTTGTCTAATGCAGATTTCTGGCTTTTAACAATATAGAGGATACTGTTTAAATCTAAATTCCACCAAAACTTGGTAAGCAGCACACTGCAAAGAAAGAAAAATGTGGTATTCCTCAAAGTGCAAGTTGTCAAAGTACTTCACAGTTCTAATAATAGTTTTCTGGCATTAACAAACTAGAACACAAATGACATCCGCTGAATATTTGTTAATTGTGTTTTTGAATTGTTTATGGCTACACCAGAGGATATATTCCAGGCTCTGATTTCTATTAATAGATGCCTGCTTTGGAAAGCATAAGCCTCCCTCTGTCCTATCCAACCTCTCCATGGCTAAGACAGCAAGTTCCCATCTTTTAGGCCACCTACTCTCAATAAAATACAATAAGCTGCTGCTCTCCCATAATACACAGGGAATATCCATGTGGATGCACAATGTGCAGCTCTGTAGGTTCTGTGAAACCCTTTGTTAGCCCTTAAGAAACGCAGAAGTGTAATTAATCTGAGCCAGCAGCTGTATTTAATGCTTTCACAGACTCCAGCATTCTGTAATCCTTCAGGAATAGGTGAGGTTTAGTTCAAAGGGATGTTTATCGCAGTTATCTAAATGTATTGAGATTAGACTCCACTGCAAATAGAATAAAGTGAACTTTCTTACTAGGCATCTATTAATTTCTCTTTTGATCACTCGGAAACAATTCAAGTGCAATCAGAGCCCAAGCCAAAACCTGGAACTGTGGAGCCATGAAGTTTACACAATGTTTGATAACTGTTGAACTTCAGAAAGTTCTGACAAAAACTCCTGTCTGCATTTTAGCTCTTAAGCTGTATTGAACTGACTGAATCCAAACAAGGGCCAAAGGTATGTATGTAAGTTTTCTCTTCAGTTTTGGGACCCTACAAATCTAACCGCTAGTCCATATTAGAGGAGCACAAATAATCTGTCCCACCATCACTGCTAAATCCCACCCATGAGGAAGAAGACACCTGCTTCCACATGAGTGCTTTCAATAGAAATTACAAGATTTATTTTAAAAGTCAAAAGCTGTAAAGAGGGCAACATGATTTAATCCTGAAAATACTGTGGAATGACCTCCTCAGGAGATGTAATATTGCAGCAACAAAACCAGATATTCTAAAATTTTCAGTATTTATTAATAAAGTATAATAATTATAGCGCCATAACACTATTAAATTAATTGCTCTTTTTGTATAACAAGAAGGTAATCTTTTGAGAAGTACTACCCTGTTTTTCCCAAAAATGTCACTGAAAAGTACATACTCACTGCAGACACAAACATTTACATGTTGCAGCTCGTGGTACAGATGAAAAAAAAAAATCCATGAAAACATATTACGTAGGTATTGACAAGTTGGATAAGAATGCAAAGACTGATCCAGGAACATGTATCTGCTACTTTTGGCATGGAATAAACCTGACATTACACCTGCCCTGGCTAGGTGAAAGATTGCCTAGATATGAGAAGGCAGAACAAACACCAACAATGACGCTTTCATGTGAGAGGCTGGAGAACGTTGTGGTGTGAGGGTAGGGCAGATAGAAACGTCTGCTAGAAAGCTCTCCAAGGGCAGAGAATCAAAGCTACTTAAACACCAGATGAGAGAGAGGCAGTGGGAGATCTACTGTTGTGGGTTTTATTGGACAAACATATACCCTGAATGTCAATGGGGCAGTCTTATCCCAAAGATAGTTATACACCTCCTGAAAAAAACTGTTTTCCTTCCTCCTCACCCTTGCCCATTACTGTTCTCTCATGATGTGAGTCCATTGCACATTTTTCTGGGTCAAATCTGCCTCTCTGCATCACCTAGGGCTGTAATAACTCTACTGCTTCATTTCAAGAGGGGGGGAAAACATCAAGAAGAAACATGCACATGCTGCATCCAGAGACAAAGGTTTTACTGTCCAGTGGGAGAATCCTGTGTGAAACAGCTCTCTTCTCACATAACAGGTGACAAAAACCTACCCTCTCCCCTCCTTGCCTGACAGCACCAACAATGCTGAGTTTTGATGCAAGCACTGATGTAAGCTCTTTGGGTTTTGTGCCAGCTGCCTAATTTTGCAAATTTAAGACCAAAGCTGGCCCATCTGCTCTCCAGAGCCAGCAGAAGGAGCTAGGACCCTCTGGAGGGAGGGCTGGAACAGCCAGGTAGGCTGGCTGCCGTCTAGAAGTCCTCCCCCAACACCAGCTCTTGGGAAGATGAGGTACCTCAGCTGAGCAGAATAAACCATTTCATGTGAACTGAGGCATCTGTGCAGTAAAGGAAATTATTTTCCTCAGAGAATAGGACTGCAGAACTGAAGGGCTCCTGGAGTTAACCTTTAACTGGAATGGCTAACCCAGTGCTTTGTCTGCTGAGGGCAGGCAAGTTCCTAGCGTTCCCATCCGAAGAGGACAAGGTGCTTTGGCACAGCCAGACTTTAGGATGCTGGCAGTGGGACACAGCTCTCATGGAGCTCTGGAAGAGGGTGTTCTATTGCTGTCTTTGGGCAATTCCCATCCAGGCCAGCCCTGCAAAAGAGAAATGAGGAATAAAAGCAGCACATTTATTTGCAGAGAGTGGATTTTTTGCTGGATAAAAGTCATGTTTATGGTGGTGGCTTTGTAAGGTGGGGAGCAAAAGAAAGACCTGTTTCTAAGTGACTGTGGAGAGGGAGAGAGAGAAAGCAGGGGAAGAAAAAGAACAGCCTTATCCTGGCAGGAAAAGAATGGTGAGAAGGAGAGGAAAGAATTTTCCCTGCATACTTTCCCAAGTAGGAACACCACTGAGGAAGCATCTGATTTAGTTGTCTGAAGGTTGTTTGCATCCTTGAATCTTTGGCAGTAACTTGACATACACAGTAGTTACTCCTATATTTACCAGCCAAGAAAAAAAAAAAAGCCAAAGCATAGGATTTCTTTTGCAAAGTTAGGAAGACAACAAATGATTGAGATCACATGGCTTGTAGTATTTTTGGCAAATATATATGTGTGCATACATGATTTTTTAACATTTAGCTACCTAAATCAGACTGTCATCATTAATTTATATTTAACCTAAGAACCCCTGCTTTCCTGTAAAATAAATAAATAAATAAATAAATAAATAAATAAATAAATAGGGATTTGAGTTTTCATTTCCAGCAAAGTTTTAATGCAAGAGTGCTAATGTTTCATCCTCCTTAAGTATTCATAGTTCCTGTGAATTACTGGGACACGTTTCAGCTGGTACATTGTGCTGATGAACCTCTAGAGCTTTTTCTGAAAATTCACTGTTCTGAATTTTCACTTCCGATTTAGAAAATAAATGTTAGGAAAATACAACTGGCAGAAAGATATCAACTTTCAGACCCACTAACCAGACTCAGAACAAGGTAAAGGGGTATCTATTACCAAACCTGAAAAGAATTTGAACAGAGGTTACAGTATTTCCCAGACAGGTAAGGACTAAAATAGATTGAAAATGTATTTTGATCTGAGGGATGGTTTGGTTTTGTTGTTTGGTTTTTTTAATAATAAGAGTACATTAGCAAAGCATTTAATTTAATTTACTCAATTTTATCAATTAGATTTTAAAAAGCAGCGCAACACAACTATAAGTTAAAGACAATCTCACTGCAGGATAATGGTAAAATTCTTCAGCAGAACCTAAGTTTTTCCTTAGTACTGTGTTTGTCTCTGTTAACTGCAGAATTACTCGACTGGGAAAAAATAGGTCTTGAATTTGACCCATGTCCAAGTCAGAATGAAGGTGAAGAAATCAAGAGTGACTTCAGTTGTGTGTGTGTGTTCAATCTGACATTAGCCAGATTAAAAACAAGAATTTTGGTACATCTGGATAATACAGAAAGAGGGATGGCAACAGCTGCACAAATTTAAAACATACTATGTATCATAACTTTTTGTCCTAGATTTCTAAACTTTCTGCCTTTAGCCCTGACCTTTCCTTCCTGTGCATACTGGATAAACAGAAAACAAAATTTTTGCTGTGGACTCTCAGTGAATCACATTTGTATTTATGAGTCAGTTATCTTAAAGGAATGGTCATTCATCCACTAAAATATTATTTATCAAAAAGAGTAATTATTTTCCAGAACTCTAAGCACTACATCATGTAAAGTACTCAGGGCTAACACAGCAGTTTTAATGTAAATTTATTTGCTAATTTCATTGTTCTAGGTGGTGAAAGGATTGCATCACATCATGTTTTAAAGTCACCCTAGTTTCTTTGAGAAAAGTAATTCCTTCCCTTTGGGAACAAATTGGCATATTGTGGTTTTCTAATTGAAAAAAAAGTAAATTAAATATTATCAGAAAATCTGACTGAAGAGAAGATGCAAACACATGGGAAAATATTAGACTATTAAGTCAAAGTTGCACTTTTCACAGAGCACTGCTAAGTATAAGTTTTCAGGTAATCTTATTAGGGAAAGCCTTTCTGGTGTCTTTATATATAATAATAATAATAATAATAATAATAATAATAATAATAATAATACCAATATGTTATATTTTATTTTATTTTATTTTATTTTATTTTATTTTATTTTTATTATTATATAATTAAATAATAATAATGTCTACACTTTAGTATGAAGATAAATAGTAATATTTTGCAAATTGACAAGCCAACTTTTTCTAGTTGCCAAATGCTTGAGATGTCAACACTTCGTCAACCTGTTGACAGAGAATTAAGGAAAGAGTGGAGCAGCAAGCCTTCCAAAATGCCAGTTTCAGCATTAACCTATTTACTTGTTAAGAAAAAAGAACACCTGCTCTCCAGTTGGAACATGAATACATGTCAATATTCCACCTAAACAGACATAATTGTCAGCTTAGCAAAGTAAAGGTGCCATCCATATTGTAATAAAAGTAGGAACTTAGAAAAAAACCCCACATTTTCCTATCTAATATTACATTTCTGAAGTGTGTACTTCAGTTCCCATTAAATAAATTGCTGTGTGTTACTTTCCCCGAAAATTTCCCCCAAACAGTATGCAGAATTGTTCCTTATATTTAATACAAGAACATATTACAATGCTATGGATGGATGACTGTATGCTCAAAGGAGCAGGAGTCCTAGTGTCAAATGGAAAAACACAATATGAACCATAAGAGAAACTTTTGGGGAGGCCACTCTCTGTGCCTCTCAGCCAGGCTCAGTTGCTAGAAAACTAAATCCAGAGAAATTCAATGTAAGTATCATTACTCTGCTCTATTTCCAAATTAATAATTTCAGTGACAGTATTTAAACATGTCTGATGACAGGCAAAGTGTTTTAATCTGGAATGCCAATCTCCTTGTTAGTGTCTCTACTTTTTACCTCTTTTTTTCCCCCTGTGCTCCAACCTGCAAAATGAGGGATTTCTTTCAGCAATCCACCTCTGCTTGGCATGTCTCTCAAACAAATTGCTTGTCTTTAGTGGGCCTCAGCAAGTTTAATGCTGAATTCATTCTTCAGTCAGTGCCTTGCTGAATAGCACAGGAGACAAACACACACTTACATAATTTGCTAAGTTGGATGTCTAGCAATGTATATAAAACAGCTATTCAACTGAATATTTGTTTCAAAACAGTATAAGGTCATCAAGAATTTTTTAAAATTCAGTGTACTGAAAACTTTAATCTGGGATCAGATACCTTCGATCCTGCTAAAGCTCAAGATCTATTGCTGAAAAAGGCCAAGAGGAAAGACAGACAGAGCAAGACAAGGAATATAAAACAGAATATTAGCAATAGCTTTAGGAGAAACAAGCAGATAGGGAATCAAAATTTCACACAAAAATGAGACAAGACAGTGGCAGAATGTAGGCAAATCTTTGTCTAAGGTGTGTCTTTGATGTGGAAGGTAGCTGGTCACACAAGGATCAAGGTTTGTAAATAGAAGCACTAATGGAATGAAGAATCAGTAATCATTTTCATTACAAAACAGAACAAAAATATTCTTTGTAGAGATCATACGATAAAGGTATAGAAGGAAAAACTGCTGCTTGCTGACAGAGTAAAGAGATAAGAAGGAGCACTGCCAAAAGACATAATTAATTATTTTTTGCATTTTGATGTTCTAATTGAGAAGGATAATCACATTTCAAAATTATAGGATTTTCAAAAGTAGAAGATGTGCAGAGACAGCTGCAGGACAGTATTTCTACTGCGTTTTCTTCCAGTCCATCCTGAAGATTAAGGACTGCCTAGGATATTAATTCCCTCTGACATAAATGGGTGATGACAATAGAATGCGATGTGTGGGGGTGATGTTTGCCATAGGTTTTTTGGCACAGTTGAAGGAGTTATTTTTGAAACTGGATAAAACAGATTTTACAATATGACATGTGGGACAGGAATGAGCTATAGCTACAGCAGAAGTTCTCCCTCTTGGTCTGAATGAGCTGCCTACAGGATGTTTTGAAAACATGAACCAGTTAATCGATCAAAGCAGCAGCAAGTCAGTGTCTGTTTCAATGGTGCTTTAGGTACCTTTCATCAGGGGGAAAGCAAATGATAAAAGAAGATTCTCTTTTGAACATTTCTGCCAGAATTTGGATCAGATTTTGTGCTGCCAGTTCAGTCTCCCAGTATTTATAAAGGTACCTGACATCCACTTTCCCCACCAGATGCCTCTGAACAGGGGTGTTTTCCTAGGAGCAGAAGCACTGCATGAGGTAAGTCAATGCAAACATCACCTGAAAATCCAGTCCCTAAAGGGACCAGTGCTAGATGCAAGCATGAGGAAATTCAGATAGCAACTTACACACCAATCCTGAGGAGGAATTCTGTCTGATCCTTGCTAAGAGTTCGCATATACTTTGACAGAAAAAGATTAATAGCTTTAATATTTTCCTTTGCTAGAAAAATGCTGATGTTTTTATTGGTCATGTGAATGGCTAGTCCTTTCTTCCCATCTACCTCAGTCTATGGTATCTGCATCACCAATTCTATTATGCTGCATGTCATAATTTTTTAACTTAATTGATGGTTCTATTATAGCTGAAAGATTGACTGTAGCTCCCTATTTTCCCTCTTTCAGTGCCTTAAAGCATTTTGGATACATATACTAAGCTCCTTCCTATTTGACCCCTCATAAGAACCATAGCTTTTTTCAGTCTCTTATTTTTCCACGTCTAAGCACTTTTATTTCTATTTTCTAGAAAATTGGAAATTTTTGTCAATTGTGCTGCTTTTTTTTAATGCAAACTAATCAAACTGTACAATTTCAAATGAAAATGAGTGGCCGACTGAACATTATTATAACAATTTCATAGAATCATAAAACAGTGGAATCACAGAATGGCTTCAGTGGAAAGGGACTTTCAGGATCATCTCATTCCAACACCCTGGTATGGCAGGGACACCTTCCACTATCCCAGGCTGCCCCAAGCTCTGTCCAACCTGGCCTTCCAGGAATGGGGCAGCCACAGCTTCTCTGGGCAACCCGTGCCAGAGCCTCCCCACCCTCACAGGTCTCATCCCTTTCTCACATTTTTGCACCATGTTGAGGTTTTCATCTTTTTTTTTCTTTCTCTTTTTTTTTTCTTTTTTCTTTTCCCTTTGAAACAATCCTATTTACTTGGAAGGGTCATATACATGTTAGGTACATGCTAACTTTTTCAATGAATTTTCATAAACTTTAAATTTCCTTAGCACTCACAGGGACCATTCATTCAGGTCACCCTGAACTTATCCTAGGGAAAGAGTTCAAAAACATTTCTAATGATAAGAAGAAAAACATTTGGATTCTAGCCCTATACAAAGACATGGGGATACCTTTTTTTTTTTTTGTATAAAACCTTGGTGTAATGATTTTCAGAGATTAGTGATAAACTCTTTGAAAGGATGCAGGTGAGTCACTATCTGAGCATTTAAAGACTTCAATAGCACATACAAAAATACCCCAAGAAGAAAGAACACTTGACCAAAATACTTAGCATTGTTCAGGAATACAATCTACAGCAACTTATCCTGCCAACATATCTTTAAAAGTTACACAAAGGACCTACAGCTAGTATCTGTAATGCAATCTGTATTTCTTAGCCTGAAAGAAAGAGGAAAACAAGTGCATTGCTACAAAACTGCGTTTTCAGCTTCCACTACTTACTTATAAGATTAGAATGGATTTGACTGCCTTCAGTATTAACTATTTCCCCAATGTGGGTGGAACAAAAATGTGGAAATGAAAACTGAGAGGGTATTGTGTGTTCAAAATAATCCACCTCCACTCTCACAGAGTAGATTCAATTCGGGCTGTCATCTTTCCATGCCTCAGTTTTCCCATCTGTGAAATGGTTCAAGTCAGAATATGTTCTTTTACCACTGTATCTTCTCACACCTTAGTTCCTTTGTGCTCCCACACTAATTTCCTGTCCTGGAGATGAAAGGAGAGAATGGTTATTAAAACTGCTTATGAACAAGCTTCCTTGATTCGCTCCCAGTGGCTGCACTCCAAAGGTTGGACACATGCTGGGGCACAAGTGCCCTGTGCAGACATCCTCAGGGATGTGCTACAAGTTCATTTTCCTTGCCTGGTCTCCAAGAAGCCCATCCTCTGATGCCAAATATATACCATACACATCAAATCATACTTCCCCAAAGATCTGAATATGAATTACAGTTAAGGAGTAAGAGATTACAGTGGTGACATATGATAGAAGTAGTGCAATCCTCCTTCCCCATAATCTTAACTTCCTGAATGTGTAAACTCTGCAAACTGATATATTAACATGAAAAAAAAAAATCTATAATGACTGGATTAGCAACACTTGGTACTGATTGCATATGGGACACATTTCGTTTGTTGTATCAGAGGAGAGTATCAACATTTCCATTCAAACAACTGGACTTTTCCCTCCACCCTGAACCACTCAGTTTTAACCTGTTATAGGGCAGGACAAAAACTAGGAGTCTTCTAAACACTGAATTCAGTAGGCAAAGTGAAAAAACAAAAACAAAAACAAAAGGATGACTGCAGCATAAATTATTGGTAACTTCCACTCAATTTTGATAATGAGTGTTTATAGAACATGAAAAAATAAAAACTATAAATGGACTGACTGTTACAGTACAAGAAGAATTAAAAGAAAAGGACTGAAAATTAATTGTATGAGTAGAATGTGGTTGGCTGGCTTGAACTTCTGGAAATATAGATATCTGTGGACACTGGTGGGCTGCTGGCCAACCTGCCTCCCTTGGCTTCTTTACAAAACGGGTATTTGCTCCAAAGGACATGCATTTCAGGAGATAATGAATGGGATACAAAGACATAGAAGCTATTTTATCTCCCAAAACCATAATTAAGTAACAAAAAAAAAAACAAAAAAAAAACCAAAAAACAAACAACAACCAACCAAAAAAATCACCAACCAGCCAAACAACCAACCAAAAAACCCCCTAGCAACAAAACAACAAAAAACTTTCAAAAGGAAAAATGAGAAAAACTGATCTTTTAGCTATAACCCTGAAGGGTAACACAGTTCATTATCCCTGCATTCTGGCTATCTCATGACTATAGGCCACCATCTCCAGAAGTGTTATGTCTGAGATAACTTCTTGCCTGTAATTCCAGAGAGCAGAGATGAACTGATGAAGGGACTGAAATATGCGAAATGGACTTTGTTCACACAGAAGTGTCAGAAAGAAACTGTCAGAACACGTTCCTAGCTCACAGAGAAATTAAACAGAAGGATCTCTGGTGAGATAGATTGTATGAGCTCTGTCCTGAGCAGCTCAGATGCTTGGTTTGAACTCAAAATTAGTCCTCTGTAGTCTGGACTGAAGTTACCGAGTGCTCAGGCTGCCCACTTTACATTTCAGCCACACCTCAGAGACAGCCTGCAGCTTCCTCTGTGATAAAATTCCCTAGAGACTGAGATATAGAAATTAATAAAACTTAACAACAAAAGAAACATAACAAAAAATCACAAAGAGTAAAATTTCATTTTGAAAATATATTAGACTGCATAAAAATCCTGTTTGTTGTCTTATTCCCGTAATTGTTGCAGTAAGTTCATCTATATTTTCAAATCATTCTTGATGTATCTGTCTATAGCCACAGTACTTTAAAATAATGAATTCCATCTCCCTTTGAATAATTTCTTCTTCCTAACACATGTACACACATACTGCAATTTTCAAATGTTGGGCAAAAAGAGGAGTGAGTCAGACAATAAGTGCTCTGAATGATATGTGATAATTGAAGTTTGTAATTATAAGGTCTGTCTTTGCATTTAATCTCACTGTGTCACATGCACACCTTGGCAGTGGTTTCTAGAGCCTGTGGGGCTTTGCTGGTCTCAACCAGACTGTTATGGGCACGGGATGAAAGGCAGTTTCTTGGGTACCAAGACAACCAGAACTTTTAGAGATAAACCAGGACCCTAAAACTAGACAGGGCAGGGAGCAGGTGCTGAATATCGTTCCTCTAGCTGCCAAAACTGCAAAGCATCCTGCAAAAACTTACATTTCTGGATGCACGTGAGATGTACCCTGCACCTCACTCCTAAGCAAATGCATTGGTGACAGAGTATTAAAACCAGGGCCTGTGGAAGAACCCATCAAAAATGTGTCAGTCTTTACAAACAGTAAAATTTCAGGACTCATGTAATTGTGGCAGTGATCTCACTACCACCAGGTCCATAAAAACCAGGACAGTGAAATACTGAAGACACACAGCGACACACCTAAAGCATGATCAGAAAAAGAAAGGCCCCCTGGAAGAGATTTTACAGCACCACATCCGGCTGCCAGCAAACGGATTTAATTTCTAAGTGTCTTAATCATAGGATTTATCTGGCAGCCTTTCAAAAGTGTTGCTGCAATTACCTTTTTTTTTCTTGTAAGCTAGGATTAGTGTAATACAAATACAGGTAAGTTACCACATGACAATACCAGATTTGTTAGGACTTCATCCAGATTTCTTGGAAAAGAAAGTATTACTTAAACACTGATTTGGATGAACACCTGTAGTAATTATAAAGGACACAATAAACAGCACAGTAGGAGAATACAAATGTTAACTCTGCCTCTATTTTCTAAGGAGCAGGAAGGAAAAATAGAAGGAAAAAAAATCATACAAAGGAAGTGAAGAAAGAAGAAAGCAGAACAAAGAATCAGGCTGTGTGTGAGCTGGGGAAATGGGGGACAAGATGCACAAACAACATTTTTAGATCCTAACGATTGCATTAAGGGCCCACTAGGTAGATGACAATCCAAGAGAGCAAATAACCCTCATTATGGTTCAAGTAGCACAGGCACAGAACCTGCTCTAAAATTTTAGCCCTGAAGAACTGCATTGAAACAGTGACTGCAGTTTACTCTATAGGACCAAAAAGTAGACAAAATCACAAAATCCACCTATGCTCATTAAAACAAAACAAAATGAAACAAAATAAATGAACAAACAAAAAAAAAATCCAACAAAATGAGGAAACTGATCAAAGACAAAGCTTGTGAGGAGACTAAAAGGAGTTAGATTCTTATAGGTGCCAAGTGCTGAAAAAAATATTAAGAAAAAATTATGGAGAGATGACAAATTTGTATCACCAAAGCAAGAATGTCTTGAGAAGGGCTGAGAGGAAGTTGGCACAAATAAACAGCAGGAATAAGGTAAGTTACTAGAGAAAACCTTTTCCATGCAAAAGTCTAAGTGTCAAAATGCATTAAAACCAAATCAAAGCAGATCATGAGCATGAGAGGAATGCCCCAACACTGAAAAAAATACAGAAAAAAAATTAAATTAGCACACAGATTTGGAACAGCAAGCCCATCAAGAGCCTAAGACCAGTGGATGATGATGATGATGATGATGATGATGATGATGATGATGATGATGATGATGATGATGATATAAAGAGATGAAGACTTAGTTCATTTTCCTTTTGTTGTTGTTGCCAACTTCTCATACAATGCTAATTCCTCTTCTCTTTGAGACTCGTAGTTCTGAGAGGCTGGCATTTTCCTCATCTATCTTTTTCTCTTCTCCTCCATCCCCTTGTCTTATTGTGGGCTGTGGTAGCATCCTCAGCTTTTTGTTTTCTCCAAAACCAGTATTCAGTGCTGTCTCACATTCTTACAACACGCAATCATGGAATGTTAAGAACTGACACCAGGCAGGCCATGAGCCTTGCAGATGCAGCCAACACACATCCACTCATCCATGAAGAGTGTCCTTTAAAACACCTAAATATTGCAGTATCATCCCACCATCATCAACTGTATAACATCCATGAGAATTTCACAAGCTGTTTTCCTCCTCTGTTTTCACTTATTTATACAGGGAACTGACAGAAATTGCCATTTCCAAGTCTAAACTGCTTCCAAACACCTTATCATATGACATTCTATGCAGATGTTGATCAAGAACTGTTTATGTCTGCTTATGAAAAATTTACGGTGGATTTTCTTTGCATGTCATCTGTTGTTTAGGTGCTGTTTCACTTTCACTTCTGAAAAAAAAATCTTTTATTTTGGCTCGTTCCCTTCATCACCCACTGTTTTTCAAGTCCTTGCACCCTGACAAAAGTAAAAATTTCACCATGGCCTAATCTTTTATTTTCCAGTTTGCATGCAGATTTTATTTTCTTTACACACTGAAAATTTGCTGAGTGTTTCAAATATTTTATCTTTTTTCTTTTTAAAATCTGTCTATCTGTCTATCAAAGGTTGTCTCAAACCATTTTCAAGTATATGAATTTTTACTGTTTTTGTAGAACAGTGTTTTAAACAAGAGAAGGATCAGTGTACTCATCTTTTTAATCAACTGAGGCATCCCCAGGTTTTTTTAGGCATGTACACATCCCTAGAATTGAAATACTTCTTCCTCTAATTGTTATGGAAAAGCAAGCTTTGTTTTATAGTTCCAGTCATTTTCTCTTGGATGACGTCACCAGGTTTGTTGTTAATTGAAATAAAACAGTAGAGATGTGGTGAGCTAGAAAATGGATGTTGGCATTCAAAAGTTTGCTAGGCAGAGGGAGAAAATATACAAAACTGCACACCAGGGAGAAAAAAAAATACTTGACACCCAGAAGTACCAACTAAAATGTCACTGAAATAAAGAGGTAGCACTGTTCAAGAGGCCTGACTGAAGTGAATGTTTGCTTGATGATTTTTAGCACCCCAAATAAGGTGAAATCATTTTGGAGACACAGCCCACCTCTTGTGATGTTCTGTGAGCTGCTACCTTCAAGTATCAAGACAACTAAAATACACAATGGAAAATCATTCATGAGTCCCTGTTTAAATTCTGACTATAGAAGCTGAAGTATTTTACTCCCATCTGAGGTTTCTTTTCACAACCTCAGAGCCAACTTCATGTGCTTTAATGGATTATCCAGGCACTTATGTTCCAGTAAGAGCAAGGAGGCAGAACAACTTCACTTTTCAAGATGAAAGAACCATGTATGCTTCTGGAGAAAGAATAAACTTCAAGAGAACAGGGACAAAAAGCTGCAGCAGAGGAAACAGAAAAAGGCATTACTGACATTAGATCTATTACGCAAGTGGTTTTTACAGTGCACTTGGCAGAGATCCAGAGGCTGGAAGGTAAAAAAGGGGGATGCAGGGGGGGAGTGTGAAGGGGCCCAGGGGTGTGAGGGGTTCAGGGGGGTGTGTGAGGAGCCAGGAATCCCTGAGCAGGTCCAGGGGCAATGGGGATGATGGCACTGGAGCATCTTTTATGAGGACAGCTCAGCCTGTTCTGCCTGCAGAACAGGTAGGTGAGAAAGAACCTCATCCTTGTTTACAAATATCGAGAGCGGGGGTGCCAGGGAGATGGAGCGGGGCTTGGTTTGGTGATGGTCAATCACCAGGGCCAAAGAAATGGCAGGAACTGTGAAAGAAACACAGGAACATTCCACCTGAGCATGAAGAACTTCCCTGCGCAGTGACCGAGCATGGGAACAGATTGTCCAGGGAGGGTGTGGAGTCTCTGTCTCTGGAGAGATTCCAGACCTGCTTGGACACAATCCAGTGCCATGTGCTTCGGGATGACCCTGTCTGAGCATGGAGATGGGACCAGATGACCCAGTGTGATCCCTTCCAACCTGACCCAGTCTTGTGATTCTGTGGGGTGGCTGAGGAATCAGGGAATTAGGGGATCTGGGGTGTACGTATGGGACCAGGGTGTGTGTGTGAGCTCTGGGGCTGTGTGTGAGGAACAAGAAGGATGTGAGGGGATCTAGGGGTGTAAGAGGGGTCCGAGGGCTGTGTGAGGGTAAAGCATGAGAGAGCTCTGGGCGTGTGTGAGAGAGAACTGGGGGTGTTTACGAGGGGCCCAGGGGATGTGTGAAAGGTTCGGGTGTGTGTGTGTGTGTGTGTGATGGATCAGAGAGTGTCTGAGGAGATCTGGGGTTGCGTATGAAGAGACTGGCGGTGTGAGGGACTGGGGGAAACCAAGGAGATCTGGAGGTGTTTGAGGAGATCTGGGGGTGTCCGAGGGAATTGTGTGAGGGACCGGGGATGTGTGAGAGGATCTGGGGGTGTGTATGGCAGGTCCAGGGGTCTGTGAGGCACCGGGGGTGTGTAAGGGGATCTGGGGGTGTCTGAGGGACCGGGGGTGTGTGAGGGGATCTGGGGGCGTGTGAGGGACCGGGGATGTGTGAGAGGATCCAGGGGTGTGTGAGAGGATCCAGGGGTGTGTGAGGGGATCTGGGGGTGTGTATGGCAGGTCCGGGGGTCTGTGAGGGACCGGGGGCTGCCTGAGGGGTCTCGGCTGCTCCCGAAGGGTCCGGGCTCCGTGCGGCACCGCGCAGCTCCGGCCGCCCCCGCGCTCCTCTCGCGAGACGTGCGGCGGCCGGCGGGGCTGTACCGGGCGGGATCGCGGCGCGGCCCCCCCGCCCCTCCCAGCGCCGCCGCGGGGCGGATGCGGCGGGGCCGCCATAGTGCGGGCGGGAGGAGCCGCCGCCGCCCGGCCGGGGACGCGCTCCCGCCGCGCCCTCAGCCGCAGCCGGGAGCGGGCGGAGCCTGCGCGGCGCCGCCGGTTTTTTCCCCCCCGCATCCCTCCCGCCGCGCCAGCCGGGGAAGCGACCGCGCTCCTGCCTGAGCTAGAGCGGGATCGGGCGGAGGGAGCGGAGGCACCGTCACCTGGCGCAGCGGCGGGGGGCGGGGCGCGGCGCTGTGTCTGCGGCAGCCCCGGGGCGCTGCTCGGCCGCTTAAAGCAGCGGACCCGCCGGCCGGGAGGGGCGTTCGGAGCAGTGGCGGCCGCAGAGCGAGGGGAAGACATGGAGGGCAAGGAGCTGGCGGCGGGGTCCGTGGGGGATGAGGGCTCCAAGGATGCGCTGGGCAAGCCGCTGGGTCCCACGCCGAGCCAGAGCCGCTTCCAGGTGGACCTGGTGGCCGAGGGGCCCCGCAAGTCGAGCGGGGATATCGGCGCGGCGGGTAAGGGAGGCGAGGAAGCCAAGGGCAGGTTTCGGGTGAACTTCGTGGACCCGTCGGCCGGCGGCGAGAGCCCCGGCGAGCCCGGGGGAGGCAGCTCGGAGGGCGGCAATGTGAGCGGCGTGCAGAACGGCGGCGACACGGTGATGAGCGAGGGCAGCCTGCACTCGGGCGGGCACCACCACTACTACTATGACACCCATACCAACACCTACTACCTGCGCACCTTCGGCCACAACACCATGGACGCCGTGCCCCGCATCGACCACTACCGGCACACGGCCGCTGACCTGGGCGAGAAGCTGCTCCGGCCCAGCCTGGCCGAGCTGCACGATGAGCTGGACAAGGTGAGAGCGGCCCCCGGGCTCCCCCGGCGCCGGGGGAGCGCCGGCACCTCGGAGCGTGTCGGCGGAAAAGCTTAAAAAGAAAAAAAAAAAAAAAGGCCAAAAAAAGGCGAAAGCTCGCCGAGCCTCGAGGAGGCGCGGGTGCATAGCTTGCGTTTGAGTTCTGGGGTGGGTTTTTTTTTGTCTTTTCATGACGCAGTGGTATCCATCCATCCTCCCCCCCACACACACGTGCTTTTGGGAGATAGTCCCCCAGTGCGAGGGATATGTAGAGCCCTAGGTCTGTTTTCCCCATCACCGAGCGGGGATCTCTTACAGGTTTTCCATTTCCAAATCGCCTCCAGCACATAGGGTATCGATCCAGGGGCTCGCCATGGGAAATTAGTCTGGGAAGGGGAGTGAAAACATTTGGTAGAGACGCTGGGAGGGGAGGAAAAAAAGAAAAAAGTAAATAAATAAGGATGCTCTTGCTTTGGCAGCGGGCGGAGCTTTGTGTCTGCGGCGCCGAGGCAGAGCCCGCTGGATCCGATGGGATCTGGATGGGATGCTGCTGGATCTGCACAGGCACAGATCCTGAGCGAGCCTTCCCAGGGCTGCTCGGTGGCCCCTGAGCCGCGGTCAAGGCTTGGAACATTTCGGAGCTGTGCGTCTCAAGCCTTTTCTATTTTGGACTGCGAATCCGTGTGTTATTTGAGACGAGTTGACAGTGAGAGCCTTCTTTGCATTGCCGGCTGTCTTGGCTAGAAGACCAGCTTTAGCTGAACGTAGAATTAATTTCCTAGGCTCTCTTTATTTTTATTTTTTTTTTAAGCTATCATCACTAACGCAGATAAAGATCAAGCTCTTGCAGCGCTGTTTTCTCACAGTTTGAAAATTGGTGTGTGGCTGTGCTCAGAAGCCTGTGTTTTAAGTGGGGTCTTAATGCTGGGTTTAGGGGAATTAAGAAACGCGTGGGCCACGTTCCAAGGAAGTGGAGAATATTTTGTTTCCAGGACTTTTTATTTCATCCCATCTTTCATTCTTTATAGGTTGAGCTCCTTGAGGAAATGTGTGTTTTTTCCAGATGTACCTGTTTCACACCATTATTAGGCTGCTCAGTGCATCAGCACTGATATGTGGAGTTTGGGGTTTTTGGGGGGGGCGATGGTGATTTTTTAAGTGTATTTTTTGACACTGACTGTGGAGTTGTTCCAGTAGAAATAACTGGTTGGTATTATAAAGATCCTTGTTTGTGACATCTGAGATTAGATGTCAGATTTTAATTACTAACCATAACTGCGAATTATTCCTGCCTTCCAGGTCCCCTTTTGATGGAACTAAATGATGATCTGTGGTCTGATTCTAAGTTAGTATGAAATCGAAATTGGCAGTTAACTGCCATGTGTTTGGACTTGAGGAAACTGTAGATAAAACACATACGTGTGTGCTTGTAGTACATGTGAAACCACATTGGTTTTCTGTCCTGCTCCCCCAAACTTCTGACTCCTGGTCCATGAAGGGCTGACCAGGTGTTGGATACTCAGTTTTGTAAGCAGAACATTTCTCAAATTTCTAAGGTGGGCAGATAGCATTTTCAGTGTGTTAATGTTGCAGCACTCTGGAAAGCTCTTTGACTCCATTAAGATGTTTCAGTGCAGAATGTAACGCATTCTGGAGCTACTATTTCTAAAATTGTAATATCTTTATTAAGAAGAAATTAATGGCAAGGAATTTTCTTTGTAGTCTGTGGCATTGAGGAGTGGCAGCCAGCCTGATTACAAGGTCATTATCAAAACAGTTCTATAGTAAGCATTAATTAAGTCACATTATTAATTTCTTAAATATCATTAATTTGTTCTTCAGTGTGGATACATGTACATGTGGAGATACTTCTTTTTTTAAAGTCATGTCCTGTCTGCTTGGGACAGGACCCACCTCCCATAAAGTAAATATTGGGGATGGAATATGAAATTCTAATTTACATTTGATATTAAGTATTAATTTTTTTAAAGGGTCACGGTATAAGCTGAAGAATTTTTAGTTGAAGTTCAGTGGAGTAATTCAAGTGTTCTGTCTCTGGATGTTTAATGTCCGAAGCAATTAAAGTGTTAGCAGCTACTTAGGCTTGTATGAAGAAGAGAAGCCATTATTTTTGCTTCCAACTTAGCAAAACACTTTCCAAAATAAAGTTGTGAACACAAAAACTTTTAATAAGGGTGTGTTGTGCATGCTGATAGCATCGAATACCTACATTCCTGATAATCTCAGGAGTATGGAATACATCCCATCTCTGATTATGTACTTGGTTTGTGAACATAGAGCCCTATTAACTTTTAAATCAAGATGGTGCTGTAGTTTTACTTGGAGGATGTTCTCAAAGCTGTTGTGCTTTTTTTACTGTTTCCAGTGGGCTTACTGTCTCCATTCTCAAAGTAACTTCAGATCCTGCTGACTAGCAGGTCTCTGCTGTTGAATAATGCTGTGCATTTGGGAAAGTATCCTACTAACTTTTGATAACTTGAAGAATTAACCTTGCTCTTTACTGTGGATTTTGTACCAATTTATCAGGTACAGCCTGTCTGTGCAAGGCAGCTGGTACAAACATCCTGGTACCCTTACACAAAGTTTGCACTGTGTGAATACCTATTGTTGTGCCTCTGCTCTTGACCCAGTGCATCAGAAGTGGCAGATCATTCTTTGTGTAAAGAATGATCCAAAACTGTTTACCAGCAGTATGGTTCACTGGTTTGAATGCAGCTATTTTATCCAGCAGATAGAGATCGTGCTATTCTGTTTGCTTTTAATAGGTAGATAAATGTCAGGCAGTGTTGGAGCATTGTTGGTCCCAGTCCCAGTTATGAAACAGATATTTTTTTTTTTCCTTTAGCTTTGTTTGGAAGCTTCACCTGTCTAACACTTCTACTGATTCTGTTCTCACAGAAAAGCAGTGTTGGAAGAAGAGTGTTTGAGGAAGACACACACACATGTACTGGAGGGGTCCCATTTCACAAGGCTTTGTCCTGCAGTCCTGGTGGGATAAGCGTTTGTGTGGTCATTCCTCCAGTGGCTTTTCTCCTAGGAAAGGGATTGTTCTTGAAACTGGCTGTGGAAACACAGCTGAGTGATGCTGCAGTACTCTGAGGTGGATGAATTGCATAACAGTGGTCTTGGTTGATCATATTTAACTCCAGGTGAGGGGTCTTGTCTTAGTATGTCATGGGCTGCAGATAACTAAGGTGATCAATCTGTTCCTTATCTAGTTGGTATGTATTAATTTCTCTCTGCTTTAGAGAGATGAGGGAGAGAATTTGGTGATGCTATTGCTTTTGCTGTCTTGTAGATAAAAGGAGTGTGTTGCAGCTCTGGTCTCCAGAGATGTCAAAGTGAGAGGATGTTTATGAGCAAAAAAGTGGGAGGGAAGTCAGCATACCATGACTGCAGGTTTTTGTTGCCGTGGTGTCCCCTGCCCTCTTGAGGGGGAGGTATCTTCAGACCATGGAAAGATTAAAACCATTCTTGCTTTTCTTAATGTTTTTTTCTTCTGTCTTGCAGCTTTTCGTGGGTCAGCTATATCTGTACATAAAGGTACAGCCTGTAGAAATACTGCACATGCCTTTGTGCACCTCAGTTTATCAATACCATGTCATAATAACACAGACCTTATTGTTCCGACAAATGTGTACTCTTAGAGTATTCTGACCTGCACACTGCAATCCTCTAAAATAATTTAGGATTTTTCTGTATACCATTGAGTTAATTGGGAAGCTTATGTTTATTTCCTTAAGACTGGATGTGTGGAGTGGTACTGATTTGATCTTTGTGCAGTCCCTCGAAGCTGTGGTGAGTGAATGTGGTGTGAACCAAGCCCTCTGCTGGCAGCTCTGCTCTGCTGTTTGTTAAATACTCACCGGGAGCACTGACAGGGTAAGGTACTGATCTCGGTGGAAGATCCTTACACCACCTCCACCCCCCCACCCCAGATCAAATTATAAATCAAAACAAAAAGAAATCCCAAAGTATATAAAAACACAAGTGTGGTTTGCTTCCTCCCACACAAAAATCTGTGCACCTGTCATTTGAATTTGAAGACAAGTGTCAGAAACAAAGCAACTACTGGTAGTCCTGATACAAATTGAGGGGTTTTTTTTTGTTGTTTGTTTTTACTCAAGTTGGATGACTAATAATTATTTTCAGTTGTCTTTCTGACTTTGTTAAGTATTTTCTCAAACACTGCAGCTTTTCCTCTGACCTGATGACTTCAAATGTTTAATATAAGCACAGTGAAAAGGTCTGTGTATGGCACTGCTTTCTAATGAAAATGTATTCTATCTTGAGAATGTTAAACAACTGCTGCACCTTTAATATTTGTTTGGTTTTATTTTCTTCCAGTTTGTGGTTTAGGTTTGCTTAGCCTGTGATGAAAGCAGGACTGAGCTAAAGATATGTAAAAGACTAAAAGATGATTGTAGGGTATCAAATTAGCTGACCCTGTTAAATGAAGTCTGTCTTTAAAAGCTCCTTCCTTCCCTCTCACAGAAGATGGAGACCCTCTTGCACATAGTTTTCATTTCAGCACCTTGCTGAATCTTGTTTGCAGTTTGTAGATCTCTTTCTTTCTTGAGTCCCTGTTATTTTTAATTTAAATTACATTTCCTTCTTGGTGTCCTTCATATATGTGAGCAGAATTTGAATCTTCTTTCTGAAGTTCACTGTACTAAAATTACAGAAGAGAAGCTCTCATAGTCTTGGTCTCAGTGCTGTTGTATGTCCCAGAAGCCTATAATTGGTAACTGTTCTTTCATCACTTTTAAACAGCAGTGACCTTAATGCACCTATACTCAGTTTGGCTTTACTTGCATCATGCAGGGGGATGTTTTTATGCTTTTTCAGCCTGTCAAGAATCCTCACGCTGTTTACCCCAATACCCCACTTAAGCACAACCATTTTTATCAAGGGAAAAATGAGTGTACTGCTCTGTTTGCAGCAGTAAGTAATATTAGTGTTCCAGGGCTTGTATTTTGTAAAGACCTTTTATAATTTGTATTTTTGTGTTGCTCGATGCTTCTATCTCCTGAATCTTTGATAAGTCTTTAGTCCTTAACACCTACAGAATGCTAGAAAACATGAACTGTGTTCAGCAAACTGTTAATATTGTTCTTACTACTTTTTTTCCCCCATCATATCCCAGGGAAGCTGGAAATAACTGAACCTTTAACAGCTTATGTAGCTCACAGCACTGGTGTGGACTGCTGCTAAAAGGGGTGAACTTTTTCCTGTCACAGATCTTAGCTGGATCTGATACAGATCCAGTCTGGTTTCCCCCTCAGCTGCAAAATCTTGCCCAGCATATGGTGATTCAGTTCCCTCATCCAATACTTAAGGGATCTCCACAGTCTTTCCACTGCACACAGACATCAATAAAAACATTTTTGAGTGTGCACTCCTAGTCTACATATGTTCGTTTACTTAAAAATTTTATATACTTGTGCTGCTTTACAAATAATGTGTGTAGTACAAAGTAAAACTTCAAGAGTGATATAAAGATGAAATTGACACTTCCTTTTTTTTAATCTTTATTTACATTACAAAAAAAATATATTGTCACGCTGCTAGTGGACTGTTCCAGAGCTGGTTAAAGAGGAAGGTGCTGCAGAGTTCATCTCCAGATTAACTTTTTCCCCTTTTGGTACTGCACTTGATTAGACCTCAGATGATCTTCATTCTTGAAGAACATTCTTGCAGGGGAGGAGCTTGGCAAGATCAGTATCTTGGAGTAATTTAAACCAGTGTACTACATCTTCTGTTGAATTCTTCAGATTTTTTTCCTAGAGCCTCATATAATACTCATTCATGAGCAACCACAAACACATTTTCCCCAGTTCTTGGTATAGGTAATAGTGGTCACACTATGGTCATTGGTCGCTACTAAGAATTGTTTTAATTAGTTGACTTCAAATTATTTGCTTTTCAGAGTTTTGGAAGTGATCCAGTTTTTGCAGTTTAAGTGTGTGAGTGGTCCTTGATTTATTTCTGCTCTTCGCCATACTCATTTTTCCTGACAAACTTACTGAAATTTCATTTGTGTATAAAAAGTAACTTTGGATGTATTATCTGTGCCTTGTGAACTTGGCTGATTTAAGGATAAGGTGATAAAAAGAGTGAAGAAATTCTGAAAAATTAAATTAAAGTTGCCTTTTAATAAGAAGGCTTATCTCTTGCATCTTAATTTAGTTAGTTAACTTCCCTTCTTTGAATACACTGTTCCTGCTTCAGATGATTCAGTTGTTTGGGTTTTTTTAAAATTCAAATAAAATAGCTCTGTCGGTTTCAGCTGTGGAGGAACTGTGATGCTAGTCAACTTGGTCTGTCAGTCTACATGGCAGAGACTCCCAAGACTATTCTGAGTAATACTGCTTTTGAACTGTAATCAGTTTGGCAACTTTGGCTGAAATGTGGTGCTGTGCTGGTGCAAGGGAGTGCTTTTCTGTGGAACATACCAGCCCTGCTCAGTGCTGGCTCAGGGGCTGTACTGTAGCTGCATTCACCACTTCAGAACATAACATTAAAAATTCAGCTGGTACTTAAATGATTTTCTTAGGAATACTTCAATGGGCTTTTTAGTCTGTTTTAAGCCAACAGGTAGAATGTCATTTTTCAGGAACTTGCTACATAGGAGCTAGACTTTTTCTAGAAATGAGATGTTTTATTAGGGTTTTACTATTGCTGCATAGGGTCATTTGCTCTTGTCTCTGACTTCTTGAATAGAAAGTGCACCATGTTTTGCAGAAGTAGATGAAAACCAAGAGCTGTTAAGAGCTAGAACATTTCAAATTGTCCTTTCTTTTGGGGTAGAGAATAGATGACTTGTGTGCTGGTTTTGGCTGGGGTAGAGTTAATTTCTTTCCCAGTAGCTGGTGTGGGGTTCTGTTTTGGATCTGTTCTGGACACAGGGTTGGTAATTTAGAAATGTTTTTGTTTTTGCTGAGCAGGACTTGCACAGAGCTTTTCCTGCTCCTCCTGTGGCCATGCTGGCGAGGAGGGTAGGAGGGGACACAACCAGAACAGGTGACCAAAATTGACCAAAGGGATGCTCCAGGCCATCCTCCACATCACTCTCAGTATAAAAAGTGGGGGGAAGGAGGAAGGGGGCATTGGGAGTGATGGTGTTTGTCTTCTCGAGTTGCAGTGTTGTGATGGGACCCCGCTCTCCTGGAGGTGGCTGAACCATGGGAACCAGGGCATTAATTCCTTATTTTACTTTGCTTGTGTGCATGGCTTTTGCTTTCCCTGTTGAACTGTCTTCACCTCAACCTGTGAATTTTTACCTGTCCATTCTCTCCCCAGTCCCACTGGTGGAGGAAGGGGTGAGTGGCTGCTTGGGGCTGGGCTGCAGGGGTTGAACTGTGATGGCTTGGAAATCTATGATGACTTAGAAATGTGTTCATCCAAAACAACTTCTTGACAAGACTGAAATGGATTCTCTTTTGTATTTAAAGCAGAACATTGTATTTCTTGGACTACACTTCTCTGCAGGATGCTTGCTAATTGGATTTACTTCAGCCCTTATGCGGTCAAGTGCTGCATGGGCTTCATTCTGGAGTGTATCAGGCTTAGGTGTTTCAGACACTCCTGTGAAAACTACCCATGTTCAGAGGCTGGATCCACTTCCCTGTGAAGTGTAGTTTCTCCTTCCAGGACAACAGATGTCCAAAGGAATATTGCATTCAATGCACAGTAAGGAATAATTACTTCTGTGGATCATTCAGAGTGCAGTGGTGGTTCTGGGAGGGGTCAAATGCATCAGTGCAGAAATGAAGGCCCATTCTTGAGGTGTGAGGTAGACTACATGGATTTCTTTCCCTTAAACTGAAGGGGTTGGTTGCCCTCACACTTGTCATGCGTCCTGCAACTTTCTGTTAACGAGAACTGGAGAGAGTGGAAAAGGAAGTTTGGACTTTCTTTGGTGAAGTTTGGTTTTTTTTTGGGAGTTTCTTATTGTTTTGCTTTTACAGTGGCAGACCATGTTGACTACTCCTTGATAGGAAGGCCTTATTTCAGCTACAAAATTTCTGAGAGTGCAGACCATAAGCGTTGTGGGTCTTCTACACTACAAACCTGCTGAACAGAAGCCTTTTCTCATTTGTTTCTAACTTCCATGGTCAGCTTGCCCAGAATTTTCATACCATCATATGCTTATGGAGGGATATATGAATCAGGATGTGAAGGTGTGGGGAAGTTTTCTGTATTTTGCAAAGCGCTCTAATTCTTTAATTAATGTTTTTGCTGGGGGGGAGAAGCAAATATTTATATTTCTGATAGGATATTGGTTTTGCATAGCTGTAGATGTCAACAAAACTTTGCTGCTTTATCACGTCAAAACTGCTTCAGAGGGATGTAGCCTTCATGTAGTAAGCATAGAGATTTGTCAAGAGAAGTGTTCATGTAAGACATTAAAGTAGTGCTAATCTTCATAAACAAATCTCCTGTTTATCCTTTGTAAGTATGTCACCTTGAAAGAAAGGATTTACTCCTAAGCTGAAATCAATTGCCTGAGTAAGTTTCCTGATTAAGTCTTGCTGACTTAGTTAATACATCATACTACATGTAAGAGATAAAGGATGAGTAGGTGATTATCCCTTTAAAAGAATTAAAATAAAAGTGGCTTTTAAAATCATTATAGATACAATATATATATATATATATGCACACACATAAAAAACCACATGTTTAATGTTTCTCTATTAAAAGCAGTGTGCAAGACAGAAATACAAGCTGATGGCAGGGATGCACAGCTAATACTTAAGTTGACATGTTAATTGCAACTATAAATTTCTTCTGTTTAAAATTGTTCTGCTGCAATCACAATGCAACACTCTTTAATTTCAGCTTAAGATAACGTTAATGTTCAGTGTTTGATGCAATCTCTTTTAAAATCTCTGGAATTGGGTGCCAAAGGCATTTGCTACTAGGTTTCAAATGTATAATTGTAGAGAAGGTAATACCGTCAAACCCCTTAAGTTTTTGTCTGCAAACCTGCAGAGGATTTCCTTTGATTGAGGTGAGTAACCAATGATTGTAGCTGTTCATGTTTGATTCCAAGGAATCCCACATTTTAAGAATTGATTGTGTTTTATCTGGGTGATTGATCTCCTTCTATTCTAGGTAGCTTCTGGATGCCATTTAATGACTTAGTAGGCTTTTTAAAGTTATGACTGTAAAGACACTGGAGTGGGATTTGTGGCAAATTTGCTAATAGAATTTATAATTCATTCCTGTTTTATAACTAAATAGTAAAGTACCTAATATGACTGCTCAAATTTTTGAACTGCAGTGACTGTCAACAGCAATAACTGGTCATTGTTCTCTGGTAATATTCATTTTTTGAGTTAGCTCTTTAAAGAAAATGATAAGAAGGTGTGTCCTGGTTTCTGGGACAGGTGCCTGCCAAAAAAGGCAGAAACTCCTTTCTTGAAGTAGAG
>WBND01001194.1:201370-214534 GCA_013398595.1 Tychaedon coryphoeus | reverse complement strand
GGACTCACCTGTGAGCCATGGAGCCGTGTCCCACAGACCCAGATCCGTGCAGGACTCACCTGTGAGCCATGGGGCTGTGTCCCACAGACCCAGATCTGTGCAGGACTCACCTGTGAGCGATGGATTCTCCCTTTCCCCTCTTTCATCCCGAGGCGCTGCAGTTGCTGCAGTTTGGGGACAGCCACACAGCAAAGGCTTTTTGCCTTTCCCTGGGGAAATCCGCGGGTTTTCTCTCTGTGTTTGGAATCCACGCTGCTCCTGTGTTAGTTCTCAGCACTCTGTTTTATCCCGTCCCACTCCTTCTTTTCACTCCTCAAGAGCTGCAAGTTTTCAGCAGAAGTTATATTTTATAAAAATATTTTATAAATATTTTTTGCTCATTTTTAGAAATAGCTCTCTGGGAAATTGTTACTAACCAAGAGGAAATAAGATCTAGAGAAGGAGATTTTGCTCTTTACAATGAGAGGGTGCCAAGGTACAGCTCTTTGCAGGCTCAGTTTAAAAGTGTTGGTTTTCTGATTTTTACAAAAACCAGGGGTGTTACAACTGGACTAATAAACATTTTCTATTCAGCACCATTTAATGCAAATGGCTGAACTGATGATTTCAACTAATACATTTGTCTTCTAAAACTGCAGCATTAAATTTTGTAATCCTACAGTAAAAAAAAAAAAAAAGGCAATATGACACTACAGCTGTGGCTCCCTAAATACTGTAATCAGATACCACAAATCTGGACAATTTGTGTGAACTCAATTCAGTTGCAGTTCAACTTCCATTTGAAAAGGGGAGGATTTGTTTGATTTATCACATTTTTTTGTGCGTGCAAGTTGAAAAGTGTGCTGGATTTCCGCTATAAATTGTATCCATGCCTCATCACTCCATATTTTTAGAGGTATGCTGACATCCTAAGCACAGTAGGATCTATACTTGACATTTTAAAGGGGCCTTTATTATTTACGTGGATGTTTGATACAACAGATTTTTTCAATCTGTACTGTGGGATGGTCATGAATTTCAGCTTTCATTTCCCATACATTCTAGGAGCAGCTAATTTTAAAATGCAAACTGCATAGCTTCCATATATTTTCCAATTCTCTGCCCAAGCTATATAATGCTAACTGACTGTGTAATTGATATATTTCTTATGTAAATAACATAAGCTGTAGCTGTAGTGGACAGAATTGTTAGACTTTTATCTAACTAATTGTCAGCATGGGTTTGATTAGTTTTGATCTTTTGCTACTTATTGTAGCAGATTAAAAAACTTAATGTTTTATGTTGCTATTTTTTAGCAAATGAAATTCATGGAAATATTCTATTACATGTCAGACAATACCTTGGTTGTCTGGTAAATAAATAATCCTTAAAATGACAGTCCTGTTCCTGAGAGATACACAGAGAATAGCAAGGGCATGGGGACTGATGCAGCCACATTACAACCATCTCTGTTCTGATAATCCTGACCACAAACAGTGAAATTTCACTTAGATATCTACTTCAATTTATTAACCTGTCCAGAGTGAAAAGCAGCTACTGAAACACGGCTCAATATCTGTATGTTTTACTGTGCCCAGGGCTCCCCTGTCCCTGTGGGATCACCTGCACAGGGCTCACCTGTCCCTGTGGGATCACCTGTACAGGGCTCACCTGTCCCTGTGGGATCACCTGCACAGGGCTCACCTGTCCTTCTGGGATCACCTGTCCCTGTGGGATTCACCTGCACAGGGCTCACCTGTCCCTGTGGGATCACCTGTCCCTGTGGGATCACCTGTCCTTCTGGGATCACCTGTCCCTGTGGGGCTCACCTGTCCCTGTGGGATCACCTGTCCTTCTGGGATCACCTGTCCCTGTGGGGTTCACCTGTCCCTGTGGGATCACCTGTCCTGTGGGACTCCCCTGCCCAGGGATCACTTGTCCCTGTGGGACTCACCTGCACAGGGGTCACCTGTCCTTCTGGGATCACTTGTCCCTGTGGGACTCACCTGTCCAGAGCTCACCTGTCCCTGTGGGATCACCTGTCCCTGTGGGGCTCACCTGTACAGGGCTCACCTTTCCAGGGCTCACCAGTCCCTGTGGGGCTCACCTGTACAGGGCTCACCTTTCCAGGGCTCACCTGTCCCTGTGGGGCTCATTTGCACAGGACTCACCTGCCCAGGGCTCACCTGTCCCTGTGGGATCACCTGCCCAGGCCGTGCCCCCCGCTCTGCCACGCTGCCCTGTGCCTGCTGGAGCACATCTGACTTTGCTGGCACACACTCAGCCACGCACAGCCTGGGATACAATCTGTCCTGAGCTGTTCTGCATATTCCATTAATATTTGAGGTGTAATTGTATTATTAATGCGCCACATAAAGAGAGTGCAGCGTTAGCTTGTGTCAGCTGGATGTTTTCTCCTCCTGAGCACTCCCTCAGCCTTCCCTGGACCTGCCACCCTGTGACCACAGATTTCTGTCTCCAAAGGCTGGCTTTGCAGACACTGTGTGTGTTTAATAAAGTGCATTCACCGATTTTGTGAAGACACTACACAAGGCTGAATGCTGAGTTTCATAGACATACACTGCTAAAATTGCCTTGCCCATTATAAAGATAAAAATATCTTTTTGTTCAAATGTTCTGCTTGCTTCTTTACAAATGAAGGAGTTAAATACTGAAAGGCAGGTGGATGCTGTAACTACTTTAGAAAGAGATGAATAGGGCTGATGGCTAAAGCTACAGGGAATCTATTGAAGGTCCAGATGCAGACATGGCTCTTGCTCTACACACAGTTCAAAGTGGGGTGAAGCTGCCTGGTTAATTGGCTATGAAATAACTAACCTCTGGGAGAAAATTGCCCTTGTAGTTAATTGCTTGTTTTCAGGGTAACATGTAGCCACCTGGCTGATTAGTGCCCTCACCTATATTTACACCAGCCACATTTGAATGCAGGCAGTATTGTCAGGCTGGCTGTGTGCATTCATCTAGTGGCCCTCATGGATTAAAGAAAATATGACCATCAAGGTCAGTTTTGCTTTTCATTCTTCTTTTATCTCCTTCTGAATCCCCCATTTCTCACATAAGAAGAGCAAATTCAATCCTAAAGTAAATCCGTGGGCTTTAGCAGAACAGTAGTGGAATGAATTTTGCCCCAATTGTTTAGTTTGGTTGTATTACAGAATCATCAGGGCTGGAGTGGGGCAGTGAAGTCTGACAGCCTGATGGAAGCCAGAAGGCAAGGTGGTAAAGGGGGAAGGAAAGCACAGTGTTGAACCAGGGACAGGAAGCTGTGGTGGTTTTGTGATGGAAGAGTCTGTGGGAACAGGTAGGACAAGCCCCACTCAAAGATGTCAGGCTTTTCTGAGGGGGGAGAGGGAGAGGAGGGTCCAGGGGTGCTCCCTCTGTAAAGCAGCATTAATGTTCAACTGAGCCTTAACAAGTAAGAGAAACCTTTCTTGGTGTGAAGGTGATGCAGCACCGGGACAGGCTGCCCAGGACAGGGGACTCTCCATCCCTGATCTGTTAAAACCTGCCTGGACCTGGCCCTGGGCAGCCTCACCTGGCTGGCTTGGGCTGAGGAGAGGCTGGAGAATGCACAGAGCTTCCTCCAACCTCAGTCTCTCTGTGCTTTTGGAAATTCTGTGGCTGGGTTAATATTGGTCATTATCTTGCTGTCTTCAATTTATTCTTTTTTTTCTTTGACTGTTGGGGTAGTTAATTTACATGGTTTCCTTATTAGATATTTAGGTTATTTAGCATTTATATTTTCAAGCTCAGGTTCCAGGTGCTCATGAATATTTTTGATTCTGCTAATGCTTTGGCCTCAATCAAACCCAGGTGGCTTCATGAAGTGTTTATATCAGCCAGTACTAAGACTGCAACAACACTGCTCACCATGGCTCCTGTTTCAGTCTGAAGTGCATTAACCATGGCAGTTACTCCTAGGAGTAGATTGTCAGAAAAATCTGGGTCTGAAATTCTCAAATAGAGCATGGAGTTTGTGTAACTAATACTTAGATATCTCTAAAGGAAAAAGGGATAATTGTGACAATTAAAAGATAAGAGACTCCACATTTCTCAGAAAAAGAAACGCCCATATTTTCCAGAATAATTCTTGGCTTTTGTCTGTCACCATTGGGTGTATCTAAGAAAAGTTAATTCATCCTATGGGATTTGCCTGTCCTGCAGCTCTGACAGGGAGAGGCAGCACCTCCTGTGCCCTTCAGAGCCCTGCCAGTGCTGCCTGGGCTGGGAGTCTCTGCACACCCTGCTCTGCCTGGGGGCAGCACGAGGCTCAGCTCACTGCTTCTGCCTCCAGGAACCCGAATCTCCCTTGCCCTAAATCCCATAGAGCACACTTCAGTTTGACATTTTAGTCCTTTCTGATACTTCACTGTTTTCTTCCTATGTGAACGACTGTTATTTCACTCCTTCATTTGCTTAGTTGAAATGTAAACTTTGCAAAGAGACATGAACAGTTTCTTGTGCTGATAAAGGCTGCAGTACAGCTGAAGGTAGAGGGAAGCCAAATGGAAACCCTGCTCCAGTAGGATGCAGCAGATCTGTGAGAATGGTGACAGGAGAGTGAGATTAACACATCACAACTCTAAGTGATAAGGACCTGACAAGGGTAATTTCCTTCACACGTTTGTACAAGGATCTATACATACAGAACTTGAACTTGAGAGATAACACAGGAATATACATAAAAATGGTGTGGCTGAAAAAGATTATGTTAACAACTATTTCCCAGTCTGTAAAATGAGGAGAAAGTGCATAAATTCATGGGCTGGTATCAGAAATTGTCTCCCCCTAACTCCATTGTGTTATAATGAGGACCTTCCACTCATATTAAAAATGGAGCTTTAGAACCTAGCAACAAAAAGGGTCCATTGGTATTAAAGATTTGTTTAAGGATGGGCATTTTAAATCGTTTGACCAATTTATAGGAGATTTTAATATTCCTGGAGCTCAGTTTTCCCGTTTCCTTTGGGTAAGACATGCTGTTCTTTGTGAATTAAAAGAAGGTATAGAAATGCAAATGTAGCAGATTGAAAAATTGTTGTACAAAGAGACTGTCTCACTAAATTGATTTCAAGGCTATATAGGACATTGTCAGTATCCTTAGACAAAGGCAAATTGGAAGTTAAAGAGAAAAATGAGAGAGATTTAGGTAAAAATCTTAATATACAAGAATGGAAACAGACAGTTTAATGAAATGGATTTGTATGAAAATAAAACATCAAGTTATTCAATTTAATTACATCCTACTCAGAGAACCTATTTATGCCCTCTATAATGGCAGAAATCTATAAAGAGATTGCTACTATGCTGTAATAACAGCAAGGTGCTGCATAGGGGGTGATGTATACATGTACTTAGGTATTGTATGGACATCAAATGTTTTCACAGAAAGGTTTCAGGAATTCTGAAAAATGAGACTTTTTGGTGTGTTTAGACTGAATTTTAAAGACTTGTTGATTACACCAGTGGGGAGAGATATTTCTCCTGTGTTTAAGGAGTTTTAAACCATTTTTTTCTGTGTTTAAACACGAAGGCATTAGAAGGCCAGAGGAGGAAAATGGTCTGTGCTATCTGTGGTAGAATATTTGATTTATTCTATGCCTCAGCAGACTAGTGCACAAAATAAAATAAATAAAATAAGAAAGACCGACAGTTTATAGAAGGAAACAAAAGGGAGGACTTTAAATGTAGTCTTACTAATGAGTTAATCAGCATGTTTGAATGCTAATAGGCACAAGTTGATAACTGGATCATCTCTTTTCTATTGTCCACTGGGAAGCTACATTTAGGAAATTAATTCAAAATTCCTATTTAACTCACTTTGCTTATGAATTAATGTGCATATTTGAATCTGCCATGCAACAATATCTCTGGCATCTGCTTTTTATTTTTTGTCTCCTTCCTCCATTAATAATTACTATTCTCTAATAAAAATTAGAGGAGGGAGGAAATACTACTGATAATGAATTCTAGCACTGTCATGCAAAGATTGCCTCTAGAGCCTGCAATTGCTTGCTGTTTATATAAAGGTCTGTAGCTCTTGCCAGAGCTCAGGATGCTCTGGGAAGTTCAGGGATGCTCTGGGATGCTCTGGGCAGCTCGGGGATGCTCTGGGCAGGTCAGGGATGCTCTGGGGTGCTCGGGGACGCTCTGGGATGCTCTGGGAAGTTCAAGGATGCTCTGGGATGATCTGGGAAGTTCGGGGATGCTCTGGGATGCTCTGGGATGCTCTGGGAAGTTCGGGGAAGTTCGGGGATGCTCAGGGATGCTCTGGGCAGGTCAGAGATGCTCTGGGAAAATCTCAGATGCTCTGGGAAGATCTCAGATGCTCTGGGCAGCTCTGAGATGCTCTGGTCAGGTCAGGGATGCTCTGGGCAGTTTGGGGAAGCTCGGGGATGCTCTGGGATGCTCTGGGAAGCCCGGGAATGCTCTGGGCAGGTCAGGGATGCTCTGGTCAGGTCAGGGATGCTCTGGTCAGGTCAGGGATGCTCCGGGCAGCTCGGGGATGCTCTGGGATGCTCTGGGAACGTCGGGGAAGCTCAGGGATGCTCTGGGATGCTCTGGGAAGTTCGGGGATGCTCTGGGATTCTCTGGGAAGTTCGGGGATGCTCTGGGCAGCCTGCAGGTATCAGTGGGTAGTGCTGGAGAGGTGGATCTGAGGATCTGAGGAGCAGGTGAGTGCAGAATCTACAAATAGTTGCAAGCTCCTTGCTGTGAGGGGTGGAGCAGAAGGAAATCTCCCGCGTACAAACGTCGTGCCCGTGAATAGCTGGAGTCTGATCCCAGGAACTGCTGCCGGCCCAAGCTCCTGATCCGGCTCCTGCCCTGTTTGGCAATAGAAAACTGTTTAGCTTTTCCTGTTCATTTCTGTAGTTACCATTAAAGGCAATACCACAACTAACATTATATCAGGCCAAATTACACTAGCGTGCTGCTTCTATTTCTTTTTTTTTTTTTTTCTTTCATGCTGTGGCATTTCCTTTCCCTTGAAAACACTCTTTCACTCAGTCTAGCAATTAACTGCTTGAACGGTATAATAAGGAAGCAATTAAGAGGTGACAGAGAAAAATTAACACTCCATTTCACATTAAAGGCCAAGTGAGTATCCTGGCCATTGTGAGTTAAATGTGTCTTTGAAAACCCGTAGTTTGGATGGATTTTCCTTTTGAATAAGAAGCCAGCTCCATGTTTTTTAGTCTAGAGTCCCAACTTGAAAATGGATGATAACTAATTGGGTGCTGTCTGCTTAAACAGGCTGTATTAATTGCAGTTTGTTCTCCCGTAAGTGTCAAGGAAAACAAAATCTTTGTAACGTGTAGGGACAATGCACGCAGCCCTAAAGTGAATATGCACGTATCAGGGCAAATAAAGCAAACTCCTGCATGCAATGTTGCCATGGCAGGCAGCATTTGCATAATAAATAACAGCTATCATGAGACTTTCTTTATCAGGTTCTCTCCTGTGTTGTCAGCTCTAAGAGGCGGCAACGAAGGAGCCAAAACTGAGAAAGTCAGAGAGGGATTGGCTCCAAATGCAGCGAGCACAGGCACTGCCAGGAGCTGCATGGGGGCTCTGCTGGGGCGCAGGGGCTGCACTGCTCTGCATGGTTCTGCACGGCTCTGCATGGTTCTGCATGGTTCTGCATGGTTCTGATTGTTCTGCACGGCTCTGCACGGCTCTGCACTGCTCTGCATGGTTCTGCACTGCTCTGCATGGTTCTGATTGTTCTGCACTGCTCTGCTGCACTGCTCTGCATGGTTCTGATTGCTCTGCATGGCTCTGCATGGCTCTGCATGGTTCTGATGGTTCTGCATGGTTCTGCACTGCTCTGCATCACTCTGCACTGCTCTGCATGGTTCTGCATTGCGCTGCATGGCTCTGCATGGTTCTGCATGGTTCTGATTGTGCTGCACTGCTCTGCTGCACTGCTCTGCATGGTTCTGATGGCTCTGCACTGCTCTGCATCACTCTGCACTGCTCTGCACTGCTCTGCAGGGCAGCTGCAGCACAGCAGTGAATGCTGCTCCAGAAGTGTTCTGGGTTTCTGTTTTACTTTTCTATATGAATTGTATTTAGTAACAGATGTAGCCTCTTCACATTATTTTTGCTCTCTTTAATAAATTGTAAGGAATAAGCTGACTGTCAGTATTACATGACAAGTCAGCAATGATTTTCAGGTTTTATTTTGCTCTGAATGTCAGAAATTATAGTTTTATCTGGGTCTATTTTTTAGGTAATGGATGGATCATGTAATATCTATAGTAGGTAATATCTTCTCCTAACCAGAAAAGAAAAGTCTCTTCAAACAAGTAACCCCAGATCTCATACAACAGCACAGCATGTGTCAATTCACACTGTGTCATGTGACATGGAACTACTTAATACAACCTGACTTGGAGTGACATTTGTATTGCCCATATCATAGAATCAAAAAATAACACTTTCACAAGTGAGGAATTATCTTTTCCAGTTGATGGTATTTTGCTATTTGCAGGTAAAAGTGAAAAACAGGTAAGGGTTAGTGAGCTACCTTGAAAAGAAATGTTACAGTAGGGAAGAGATTTGATAAAGGCCTAACCACGCTGGCAATGCAAGCAAAAGAAATGTTTCTGTTCATGAAAGGATGGCTCTGTCTTTAGATGTGATTTGAACTGAAGCAGGGGAAAACCCAGAGAGGAAATCTCAGCTTTTGAACAACAGGCCTGTGAGCTAATTAAGGCTGAAATACATTTTTAAGGAAGGAAAACATTATCTATTGCCAGGGACTGAGGGAACGTTTTAATCCCACATCTCACCCTGCAGGGGATGGGTGATGCACACACACCCCAAAGGCGTGCAGAGCACGGGGCCAAAGGCACCAGGGCTGGGTGTGCTCCCCATCCCATCCCATCCCTGTGCTCCCCACCCCAGCTCTGTGCTCTGCTCCTACCCTGACAACATTGAATTTTATGGTTTATTCATAAAAATCCTGGTTTGATCCATAGCAAAGAGCAGTGAGCCCTGCAAATGCTGGACAGGGAAGCAGCTTCTGAGCAGTGAGAGTCAGCCACAGGCTCTGGTACTTTCCTTGCTCACAAGAGAATCCCCAACCTTCTGGAGGCTGTTCTATTCAGACTGGATCCTTTCCACACCCACAGGAGTGTCTCTGCAGCAGCATCTCATGCTGAGCTGCTGTTGTCCCCGTGCTCCTGCGGCTCTGACAGCGTCTCCCCGTTGTGTGTTCCCAAAAACCATCGGTGACCCAGCTGTGTGCCAGCTCCCAGCCCCAGCCCCGTGCTCCAGTGCACAGATGCTGCAGGGCATTTTGCACAAACCTTTTGCTGCAGCCCAGGAGCTGCAAGTGGGAGTTACCCATCAAAAATGGCCACGGAAATAACTTGGCAGCTGGGAAGGCAAAAACATCCTGCCATGGACGGTTTCCCTGCAAGAATTCCCGTGGAGGGCAGTCAGTGCCCCCACTTTGGGTGAGACTGGGTGATTTCTGCCTGGGTGAAAGTGCTCCTTGGAGGAACTCCCCTCTCCTGGTGTTTCCTTGAGCCCTGAACCGCAAGGAACACACTCACACTGCGATATTTGAGATCCTTCTGGACAAAACCTTGTAGCCTCATTGGTCTCTGCAAAGTTACACAGCTCAGAGCAAAATTGCACCGTGCCCAGCGGGCTGGTACTCGTGTGCTCCTGTGACTCCAGTGCATGGAGCTCTCAGAAAGATTAATTGTAAATTTATTTCAGCTGTTCCTGCAGATTTTTTTGCTATGAAGCTGCACAAAAAAGCCTGCAGTGAATATTTCCTGCTCTCCTGCCATGGCCCCATGCTGCCACTGCCATGGCAACCAGGAATCTCCTCTCCTTCCCCATCTCAGCATCCTGGGGATGCACTGGGTCAGCCCCTCCTGTTTGCAGGATCCCCTCCCAGCACAGGGATGGGCAGCTCTGCCCTCTGCTCCAGGGAACGTTCCCGTGCCTGCTGCCAGAATTAGGGAGCAGGGACACGGACACCAGTGTCTCCCACAGTGCCTGGGAGGGTCTGCTGCTTTGTGGCCATGTTTACATAGCTAATACACATCATTTCTTATGGGAAATGGACAGTTCCCAAGCTCTGACATCAAATCTTGAAGCTTTAAAAATGTAGTGCATTTTATACAGGGGATGTGTCTTTTTCTTCTCAAAGGGAGGAAGGCACATATCAAATCCTAGAATTGAAAATAACATGGCAATTTTGCAAACCACCATGAAATAAGGATTTATGAGTTTGTTGATCTCCCCTGGGGACCCAAGTGCAATAAAGCAGGAATTTGCTGACTGGGGTGGAAGTGAGGAACATGTTCAACTTGGAGGCAAATGGTTTTGTGGCACAATCCAGGGATAGAGCTCAGCTGTCACTCAAACTGTTAATCCCTCAAATCTTTAGTGCTTGAGGATTAATTTCTCTAAATATTGTGCCAAATATAATAGTGTCTCTATCTCTCACACTATTAGACAGCTATGAACTACAAGGAGCCTTTTGTCTCCCTAATAGGATTCATCCCTAATTCCAAAGTCATAAAGCATGAGTTTGAGATAAAAAACCCATAAAACACTTTCCACAGGTGGAAGGAGAGCAGTGGGCAGCTGTAAAGCTGTGATCCTGGCTCTGCTGCTGCCCCAGCACCAGCCCCAGAGCAGGAGCAGCAGGGACAGGACAGGGCCGTGCTGCTTCTGCTTTTTCTGGGACACCATCTCCCAGCAGGGCCAGCGATTCGCTGTCCTTCCATTGCCACAGCTGGATTTGGGGGGTGGGTGTGCACCAAATACACTCCAAATGACCCAGCCAGTGAGAAAGCAAAGCAGGAAAATAAAATCCGAATTAGTGGCAATGAACACGGTTCACTTTTAAACTCTGAAGGACATTTTGTTTTGAAATATTAGCTCACTTTCACTTTCTGAGGAGTCGGACTTGAGATACAGCATCTTGCTTTCATGGCTCCAGATCATTTGAGGTTAGTTAGTATTATTCTCATTATATGAACTTTTTCTCCCAGTTTGGGATGGCAAACTATGCAAAATAAAAAAAAAATTAATTAAATAATTGGGTTATTGACAGTTTGCATTCTGGTGAGAATCCCCTAGGCCCAGTATATTAACATTTTCATCCTAGCTGTTAAACATGTCATTTCTCTCCAAATGAGAATTAGTTCGCTTTGAAGGTGTGATGTGAAATCAAAATCCAGAGCGAGTTAAGACTTTCACACTTTTGCTTTTAGGTGAAAGTGGATATAAAAATAGAGGAACACTGGATGCAAATGGTTTCACTGCTGTAGTTCCTACAGTCCCAGAATAAATGGATATATTTCTGTACGAGTGATCCAATGGGATTTTGAAATGAAAAGGTTTTCTTTATTGGAACATAAACTAGATTCTTTGAAAAATGGAAAGCTGAAAATTTTGGTCTGTCAGCACCTGAGTAAAGATAGCAAACCTGTTCTGTCTGTGTTAAAAGTGTAACAAGATCATGGAAGTAGGAATTGAAGAAGTCAGCGGAAATTAGAAGGAAAGGAGGCTGGTTAAAAGTGAGATTAATTAACCATTGGAGGAGCATCCCGAGGGGCACGGTGCCTTTCCCAGCACTGCAGGTCTGTCAGTCATGGCAGGAGACACTTTCCAAACAAACTCTGCAACAGTAAAATTGTTCAGCAGGGTTTGGGGGCCAGGGGGGGCTGGGCTGCTCAGGGTGGCACCTGTGGGGTCAGATCACCTGGGACAGGTGAGAGCCGGGGCAGAGTGCTGCTCTGGGAGCAGGGTTTGCTGCTGGGGGTGCAGGTGTGCAGGTGCAGCTGTGCGGGGTGCAGGTGTGCAGTTGCAGCTGTGCAGGGTGCAGGTGTGCTGTCTGGTGCAGATGTGCAGCAGTGCAGGTGTGCAGCAGTGCAGATGTGCAGCAGTGCAGGTGTGCAGCAGTGCAGGTGTGCAGCAGTGCAGTTGTGCAGCAGTGCAGATGTTCAAGGTTCAGATGTGCAGGTGCAGCTGTGCAGGGTGCAGGTGTGCTGTCTGGGGCAGATGTGCAGCAGTGCAGCTGTGCAGCAGTGCAGCAGTGCAGCAGTGCAGCTGTGCAGGTGCAGAGGCTCTGCAGCAGGGGCACACTCTGCCCTGTGCTTTGCTCCTGCCTGCTTTGCTCACCCTCCCTGCTGCTCCCAGCCTGCTGTTAAACTCTGCTGCTGCTGCTCTGAGCCCCAGGTGACCCGAAGGCATTAGAGAAATTGGCTGGAGAGCTCAAATCCTCCTTGGGGGTCAGGAAGAGGAGCCTTACGAATGACAAAGAAGAAAATAGGAGTCAATGAGACACACAATGGTAGGGGAAAATATTCGCTTTTACAAAATCCAGTGACTGAGGAAATAAATTCCCCAGAGCAAGGAGAGTGAGGTGCTCCTACATGACAGTGAGTGACAGCTTTTTTGTGTACTGTGCCTTGACAGTGACATTTCCTGAGATGCAAGTGAGACAAGAGACACTAATTCCTTCCCCAGAGTTATTGCAAACTCACATCCCAGTTCTTCTCCATTTCTACCTTCCCCTGCTTCCACGGGATTCTGCACTGGCCTTTGCTGCACAATAAGATCTGAATGACTGAAAGACCATGGAGAAAAGGAATGGAGCATCCTTCTGCTCCCTGCCCTAAACCAAACACTGCCAGCTCCCCTGTAGCACCAGGGCTGGATCAGCAGCAGTGGAACCCCAGCTCCCAGTGGCCCAGGAGATGCAGGAGGGGAGCCCAGCCCTGTGCTGTGCAGTGCTGGCAGCAGGGCTCTGGGGCTGTTTGTTGGATAAGGGGCTTTGGGGCTGTTTGATGGATAAGGGGCTCGGGGGCTGTTTGTTGGATAAGGGGCTTTGGGGCTGTTTGATGGGTTATGGGCTCTGGGGCTGTTTGATGGGTTATGGGCTTTGGGGCTGTTTGATGGGTCATGGGCTCTGGGGCTGTTTGGTGGGTTATGGGCTCTGGGGCTGTTTGGTGGGTTATGGGCTCTGGGGCTGTTTGGTGGGTTATAGGCTCTGGGGCTGTTTGGTGGGTTATGGGCTCTGGAGCTGTTTGATGGGTTATGGGCTCTGGAGCTGTTTGATGGGTTATGGGCTCTGGGTGTGCAGTGCTGGCAGCAGGGCTCTGGGGCTGTTTGATGGATAAGGGGCTTTGG
>WBND01001194.1:129690-142541 GCA_013398595.1 Tychaedon coryphoeus | reverse complement strand
CTGTCCCTGCTGTTCTGGCTGTCCCTGTTCTGCCTGTCCCTGTTCTCCCTGTCCCTGCTGTTCTGCCTGTCCCTGTTCTGCCTGTCCCATTTCTGGCTGTCCCTGCTGTTCTGCCTGTCCCTGTGCAGTGCCCTGAGTGACCCAGAGCCCCTGCCCTGCTGCCCAGCTGTACAGTCAGACACAGACAGGGACAAGGCTCCCCCAGCAGAGCAGCAGTGCTGACAGCAGCACCAGCTGCCTCCCACGGCCCTGGGAAGGTGGCAGCTTCTGACAGCACCTCCCCTACGGGCTCTGGAACACGAAACATGCAGCAGGAAGGGCCTGGTGTGGCCATGCAGATGTTAACATCCCACCGTGCCTGTCACTGCACCCCAGAGCAGCCAGATGTTTGCTGCAGGGGAGCTGCCCGTGTGCTCACAGTGCCCTGCAGAGGCTGAGAGAAAAGAGGAAAAATGGTGCTTGTATAATGATTGTAATTTTGATTTCAAAATATCACAGGAAATTAAATGTCTCGGGAGCTTAAGATATTCTTATCTAGTTTCTAAAATATTCTCATGTGAGAAAAGGGTGGTGTTGGGAAAAAAAAAGAAACCCACCACTGCATTTTCTGCACATCTTTTGCCATTTTGTCTTTATAAAAGAAAGAAAAAAGCTCCCATTCTCTGACTGGCATTTGCTTCAACAAAGAATGTGAAGCAAGCAATTTTTTTTTTCTTTAAGCTAATTGGTTGTTATTTAGTTAATTGACAATTGGTTTCAATTGCTGTCAAATGGGGACAGTCTCTGCATTTTTGTAAGATTTCTGCATAAAAGCCTTCCCTCCCTGTTCCCTGCCCAGCACCAGCCATGGTAACAAAGACCACTGCAAGGGTATCATCCAATTAGCAGCAAAATGGAAAACTACAGTGCTCCCACTGGCAGATGATGGTTTATGTACAGTAATTTGGAGCTGTTTTGGGCACAAAAGGCCTGCTTGTACACAGCAGCAGAGGGTCAGACTGCAAACAGAACCAGAACATTTCCTCTGCAGCTCCCAGGAAGCAAATTCACCCCAGAATGAGCAGCCCAGAGGGACAGAAAGGGGGGACAGGAGGAAAGACACGGAACCTTCCCTCACTCCTGCTTTTCCTTGGCTCTCCTGAAGTGCTGTGCTCCTGGGAGAGTGCAGCTGAGGTTCTGCAGGTGCAGCCCAGCCTGCCACCCCCAGAGCACCCCAGGGAAATCCATCCTGGAAACCCCAGGGAAATCCATCCTGGAAACCCCAGGGAAATCCATCCTGGAAACCCCAGGGAAATCCATCCTGGAAATCCCAGGGAAATCCATCCATCCTGGAAATCCCAGGGAAATTAATCCTGGAGCATCCCAGGGAAATCCATCCATCCTGGAAATCCCAGGGAAATTCATCCTGGAAATCCCAGGGAAATCCATCCTGGAAATCCCAGAAAAATCCATCCATCCTGGAAATCCCAGGGAAATTCATCCTGGAAATCCCAGAAAAATCCATCCATCCTGGAAATCCCAGGGAAATTCATCCTGGAGTATCCCAGGGAAATCCATCCTGGAAATCCCCCCTGGACTGCCCAGCCTGCCAGCCACCTCAGAGCATCCCAGAGAAATCCATCCTGGAAATCCCAAGGAAATCCATCCTGGAGTATCCCAGGGAAATCCATCCTGGAAATCCCCCCTGGACTGCCCAGCCTGCCAGCCACCTCAGAGCATCCCAGAGAAATCCATCCTGGAAATCCCAAGGAAATCCATCCTGGAGCATCCCAGGGAAATTCACCCTGCAGGAGGGGTTTGTTCCCAGCCTTCCCTCCCTTTACCCCAGAGGGTTTCCCCTGCTGGTACAAGCAGAGGAGCCCTGCAGAGCCCTGCAGAGCCCAGCTCTGAGTCAGGGATGCAGCCTGGGGCATTCCCATGGAAATGGACTTTCCTGAGCTTGGCAAGAGCAGCCCGAGGGAGCAGGGACAGCAGTTCCCTGAGCACACCAGTGCAGGGCACAGGGCAGAGCAGGAGCCCTGTGGCCACTGTGCCACCTCTGCTGGCAAATCCTCCATTAACACACGGAGGGGAATGTGCTGGGGCCAGGAGAGGGCTGGGTGCCATTAACACACAGCCAGCCCTATGGAAAACTCACAAACACAAGTGGTGAACTCTAGGGCCAGTTTTTTCCTGTCTCTCAGCTGTCCTTTCAGCCCATCCTTGCAATGAAAACAATGCAAATGGGTTCTGGAAAGTCCAGTGTTACAGATCCATTATTACACAAACAGATGGAAACAATTATTTCTGTGAAACAGGAATTTCCAGTATTTCCACCTGTGCTCACCTCAAAGGTCACCCCAGTGACAATAAACTGCAGCCACTGCAGCCCCTCACCCCCAAGCACTGAATGAATGAATGAATGAATGAATGAATGAATGAATGAATGAATGAATGAATGAATAACAGGGGAAAGGCAGTGCTGGATTCCCTGCAGCCTGACTCAGCCACGCCTCAGGGAGCAGCAGGATGAACTGCCAGGGGCTGTGCTGGGCTCTGAGCTGATCAGCTCAACTCCTGAAAGGTTCCTTCAGGAACAAACCTGCAGCTGCACTGAATATGTGAGAAATAATTAAAAAAGAATAATGATAATATGGTAAAAAGGCTCGTGACAGACACTTAGAGTAGCTGTATTTCCAGGCAGCTGACTAGATTATATCTAAAATAATTCAGGCTGCATTACAGAATGCCAAGCCTGAAAGCTAAAATATCATCAAAGCCAATCTGGAACTGTTCCTGCTCTGTTTGTGCAGAAGACACATCTGAAGCCCAAACCCCTCCAATTAGCAGCATCACACCCACCCACCCTGCAGCAATAATGTTCATTATCCTGTGCTCCCCACGACTCTGGGGCAGAATTTGGCCTCCCCAGGGCCAGGGGGGGCAAGGCTGCTGGAGGGAGGGATTCATGTGCCAGCAGCCTCTCCTGGCATGGCTGGGGCACAGGACATGCATTCACTGCATTCTCAACCTGCACTGCCAGCAGCAGAGAACCACCCAACTCTCCAAGCCATGAGGTCAGGAGTGGGTTTGTTCAACGTTTCTCTCACCACAGGTTGAAAATCCTACAGCAGTTTATGAGAACTATCCCAGATTTTGCTCAGATGGACTCAGTGCTAGAGGCATGAGTGAACAGCAAGCAAAGAAAAATTAACTTCGAAAAGTATTCAAGGAAAGTATTGTGTACTTGGGAAACTTGGAAAATGCTCTTATATATTGAGCATGTAATTACATTCCTTGTGATCAATGACTACCCTGTGTATGGGATTTATCCTTTCTTTTCTCCACCTAATGAAAATTGGATTTTTTTCCCTCCATATCCCAATTTCTTTCAGAACTATAATGCAGCCCAGGATTCCGTTTTATAATCATGAATTTTTGAAGGAGCCTTGTTAAGGCTCCAGAGTAGTGATTTTCTGCACCAGTGAGCCTGCCTTTTTTTATTAACAGAGATGGATTTTCTCCACCTTGGCAGGTGAAGTTCCAGGGTGCATCCTCTGGACCATCACCCTGTAACGTGCACTGGTGTCAACAGCACAGGATGGAAACTCTTCAGCTTTAATGCAATCAGGAATAACAGCTTTGAGATCCTGGGGGGGAAGTCTGCAGGAGCTGGGATTCCCTGGGGCACCAAAGCCCTTTGCTGCAGCAATGGGAAATGACAATTACCCTAAAGCATTCGGGGTCACACCTGGCACACTGCCACAGACAGCCCCACACTGCTGCCATTTAACTGAGTTCACTGATTTTGGGGAATCCTGTGGTGTCAGTGGGAACGAACAGTGTAAAAATCCCCTGGAGCTCACTTCAAGGTGTATAAGGACCGTGGAGGGAAGAAAATTAGATCAAAAATTATATAGAGAAGAGACACTGAACTTATTTGGGAAAAAACTCAATAACAGGAGTAAGAGGAAGGCTAAATTTTCCAGAGAGTGATCCCAAAAATCTCCATAGAATGGATTTTCCTTCTTGCTAGTGCAATAAACAGGAATTTATCAAGTGAAACACAAACTGTCAATGGCATGTAAAATTATTTAGTGCAAAGTTCCTGTGAAGAGGACAGTGGAGCCCAGGGAAAAATGGATAACCAGGATCTGCAGAGAAGGGTTTCAGGTTGCCATTAATATTCTCTGAATCCATGAGAAAAGCACTGAAAAGAGCCTGTAATGATTCCCTTGACTCTGCTCCTTTGCACAGCAAACCGAACACACAAATTCAGGGGAAAGTGCCCACAGTGAAGGGAAGTGGAAAACATATTAATTACAAATACAGCGATTCTGAGGTGTGAATGAAAACATATTAATTACAAATACAGCGATTCTGAGGTGTGAATGAAAACATATTAATTACAAATACAGCCATTCAGAGGTGTGAATGAAAACACATTAATTACAAACACAGCGATTCTGAGGTGTGAGCTTTGCTCATGACTCTTTTCCTCCCCTCACCAGTGACTCAGCTGTATAAAGTCTCCCAGCCATGCTTGCCCAGGTTTTTAAGGGGCATTTGGATCCATCAATAACCAGCTGCTCTGCCACCAGGATGTGCTGCCTGCTGAGCCCAGGGAAGGACTCAGTGACTGTGAACAACGCTGGGACCTCACTGAGACAGGAACTGTGCATAATCTTATTATTGCTCCCCATCTTTTGGTGATGCTTCACTTTCACAACGGGGTTGATTCTTCTCTTCTGCATCACGTTCACCTCTGATGCTGCTGGCATCACTGTAAGGGAATCTCTGCCATTAGCTGAATGGCCAAGCTGTATTTTAATATATTCTAATGCTTGACCTACCCTCTTTGAATTCTGCAGCTTCAGCAGAGATCCTGCCTTGGCCTGCAGGAGAGCTCGAGCACCTGAGGCAGCCAGGGGAGCTGGAGCATCATTCCAGCAGCTGCTGAATCCTGCTCCCACTGGAAACCACCAGAGAATCCCCTTTCCTCTCAGTTCTCCCCAGAGCAGCCAATCCTTCTCATAATTTTCCTAAGCTCGTTATCTCTGTTCCCTGCCACAGGTGAATCCAGCACTGCAGAAAACATTTAAAATGTGTCTGTTGTTATTTTTTATCATAAGCACACTTCTTGTCTTTTTTTTTTTTCTTTTTTTCTTTTTTTTACAGCTTCCTTCCCTCAGCTTTTAATTTTGGAAGGCAGCACATAAAAGTTCTGTGTGCCTCCCCTGTGCCATTCATCACCCCACATCTCTCATGGTGCCTCTGCTTATCCATCTCTTGTCTTAACTAAGCTGGTCTCATCTTTTTACATCTCTTCTCATATGAAAGCTCCTTGGTGCCTTCAGTAAGTTTCAATACCTTTCACTGAATTCTTTCTTTTTTTCCTCTATCATTTCCAGAAGTGAAACACAACATTTCAGAAGAGGCTGCACCATTGAGTTGCATAACAGAGGTAAGGTATTTTCAGTCACTTGTCTTATGACAAAGTAAAATGGACTTTGTTGCTCAACCTCCCTATCGGGCACTTGTGGAAAAGTTCTCTATCTTTTAAGTTGTGTCTCTGATAAATACAGTCCAATTTGATGGTATTTCTGACCCTCATTCCTGAGTTCTGATTAGCCAGTGTACCCAAGCTCAAATATTAAAGGAAGGGAGGAAGATGCAAAAAGCAGCTGGAACAGCTTTCTTCCCCAGAACTAGAGCAGAGAGCCCCAAGATGCTAAGCTATCTATTTTATAATAAATCCATTATTGCAGAGATAACCTGCCAGACACTGCAATCAGGTTTCCAGCAGTTATAATTGCCATCAAATCCTGGTGCTGTCAAATCTCTCCAGCACAGCTGTTGAGCAGAATGTCCCCAACTTAAGTGTGTGCTTTTTAAAAAAGAACAGACCTAAGTTGGAAAAGATCCCTTTGAAGTGTGGGGGTCCCTGTTAGAGCCAGCCAGCCCCTCATCCCCCTGCTCCAGAGCCCACCCAGGGCTGCCAGAGCAGGACGGTGTGAGAAACACGGTTCACTGCTTTGGGAGAATTTAAAGGTTTAATAAAAAGACAACAGGAGACAAACATAAAGCAAAGGGTTAAAACGGCCGGTGCTTGGCATGCTGCCAAGAGCACACTGCTGCTTTGGGAACACTTTTTAAATACATTTTACAATTTATTTATTTGTTACATATTTACAGACTTTTATGCATAGTTAACTGTTTTGGGAACTGTTTAGCATGGCTACTTTTTGGGTTTGCTTTTTTACAGCATGTGTGTTTTTTGGTTTGTGTTTGTTTTTTTTGGTTTTTTTTTTTTTTTTTTTTAATTTGGGTGGTGGTCTAGGCTTTTTGCAGCTGGTTGAGTGTTGGTAATTGTGTTAGCTGCGGGGTTTTTACTACATGTTTACAGGCTGTTATTTTGACTAAACAGGTGGTTTAAGCATACTATTTTTAAAAAAAACAACTTATGTTTAACTTTCACTATTAACAAGAGCAGAGCAGGGGCTCAGATGCTGCTGAAGGAGCTTTTTGTGCACTCCAGAAACTGCCTCTGCTCAGAGAGGCTGCAAGGGGAAGATAAATGACAGCAGGAGCTGCAGGAGAAGGAATAATCCCCCAGCACATCCCACAGGCTGCTGCCTGGCTGCTCCCCAACGGGATTTGGGAACCCCTGGGAAGCTCTGCCAAGTGACACATGCAGCAGGGGTTTGGACTGGGGTTATGTACTACAGAATAAAACCAAAATAACAGGCCTATGAATTAGGCTTTTATTCTGAAGCATTCCACTGCAAGCACAGTTGTTAATATGGAAAATGTCAGTGTCAGCACACTGCACTCAACAAAAGCAGTGGCTCCTTCAGACCCTGATCCAAAATGCATTTTAGCCAAGGCAGGTATTTCCCAGGCCTTTACTGCACTTTGGTTTGCTCCTGATGCTCAGGTAGCCTGCAAAGACACAGACACCTTGCTTTAAGAAACCCAGGATATTTGCAATTTGTCACTATTCATTCAGCTCACTTGCTTACTACAAAGTGTAAATATAAAAACTGAGCATAGTAATAATAACAATAACTAACAATAACAACAACAGCAACAAAACAACAACGATAATAATAATAATAATAATGAAATAATAATAATGTCCCAGGTTTAATAATAATAATAATAATAAATAAATAATGTCCCAGGTTTAATAATAATAATAATAATAATAATAATAATGCTGAATGCTGTCCCAGGTTGAAGGAAGTGGTCAGCTCCATCCTGACCAAACCAGCACCTCTGTCTGACCAAAGGCCAATGGGACTTCTCAATGAGCTGGATTTGCTGAGATTCATTCATTCATTCATGCCATGGGGGGATGTTTCTCAAAGCTCAGCAGGCTGACAGAGCCAGGGCAGTCCTGGCAGCCAAACCCTGCAGCCTGACACAGAGCAGGGATGCTCTTGGCCATTTCTCCACCCTCCAGCTCCCCAAATGATGCTGCTGGCCATGTGCTGCCAAGGGGATCCCTGAGGGATGCTGGTATTAGAGAAGGTAGCTAATGGTGAGATCTGAGAGGTTTCAGATGGACAAAACATTAATACCAAGATAATAAAGGATTATCCAGGGAGAAGAGATGTGGGAATGGCCCTTCACCTGAGAGCTGATGCTCTGGCAGGACACATTTGTCCCAGCAGGTGAAGACCCCACCCAGGAAGGGGCCCTGCAGAGAACCACATTTCCCTCTGGAAATCACATCCACGCACGTCTTGGAAGCATTTTAAGTTTGGGGGCAGTTTTGCAGCACTTCCATGTCTCCGTGGCAGCCCCCAGAAGCCAGGCAGCAGCCCAGGAGCAGTCCCCAGGAGCCCTCTGAGCACCCAGGTAAGCTCCCAGAGCTCTGGCTCCTCTCCCAGGGACAGGGCTGAGCCAAGCTCTCTCACTCGGCTCCTGCTGCCCTGGCTGGGCAGAGACTGCTCTGCAGCCAGGCTGGGGAGACACCCCTGCTGTCTGAGCAGCAGAGGAGAAACACGTCCCTGGTAAAACACTTGCCAACCTCATTTAAACCTGGAAGACACCCAAACGTCTCTGGGAGGTGCAATTTAAAACCTTGACCTAAGAGAGCCTGGACTGCAATCAGGTTTCTGGGAATGCTGTGGGACACTTGCTCCAGGAACCAAACCCTGCAGACCTCTGCATTATCACATTTCAACAGGAGGGCTGCTCCCAGTTCCCTCACAGTGAAAAACATCAGAAAAACACAAAATTCAACCATAGGTATGACTTAGACTTCTGCACCAGCAAGTGTCTCAGCTTCCTGAGAATCTGAGCCAAAGAACCATTTCCATTTCTACTTCCATTTCCATTTCCACCTCCATTTCCATTTCTACTTCCATTTCCATTTCCACCTCCATTTCCATTTCCACCTCCATTTCCACCTCCATTTCCACTTCCATCTCCATCTCCATCTCTGACAGTGTCACCTGCTGAACAGACAGGGAGCTCCCTGGAAGGATTTAGGAAGGTTTGGGTGCAGTCTTTGTCCCTGAACCATACACAGGGTGGATGATGAGCACTCTGATTTTAAAGCTCTGCCTCAGGAAGTTTTAAGCACAGCTCAAACACAGAAGTGGCAGGAGATTACCAGATGCTGTGTGTGTATCACCAGCAGGGCTCTGGCAGCCAGGCTCCAGGTTCAGTTTGGGAACTCCTGCTGTATTTTTTGTTGGGGTATCTGAAGTGCCTGGGCTCAGTCCTGCCCTGAGCTGTGGTTCTCTGTTTCTATTTCACATAATTCCCTGTCTGCAGCCAGGCAGGGGCGAGCAGAGCAAGCCCAGCCTGCAGCTGAGGCACAGCCAAGGTCCCATCTCTGCATCTCCCCATGGCTGAGCCAGGACATCCCTGATCCCCCCAGCACCACTCACAATCCCATCTCACAGTGCAATGCCTTTAGAACCACTGCCTTTGCCTAGGGTTCACTGGGTCCACAAACCAACTGCTTCTTTTCAGCAGGTTTTAAGTTTGTCTGCTGTCTCTTGTCCTTTTAAGCCCCAGCTGCTGAGATCCAGCTCCTCAGTGTCTGCCACCTCTGGAGTTTGTTACTGAGAGCTCTGCTGGCAGAGCTGCAAACAGCCAGGAAAGCCCAGAGTGCAAACTGGAAAGTGATGAGGAAGAGAAAGATGAATTTCTTCCCCTAGATTTTGCAAAGCCATTACCTGTTTTTGAATGGCATTTCCAATTCGACACTGGGAACTGCTGAAGCATTTACATAAGAATGCAAAAATGCACACATTATCACTGCAGGAAGCACTTAAAATTTAAGATAATTATATAGTATGGAAACCATTTCAAAGGACTCCAACAAAATAACAACCAATTCTAGAGAGTCACCCTTTAAGATGATTATTACTCTGCACTGCTGCTGATCTCCCACGAAAAAAATCCCTCTCTTTACAATTATATGCACATTATAAATTCCCACTTTGTTCTTCCACCATCAAGCTCCTCCAGCTGCCAGTGACAAATCTGCATTCTCTGAGAGCTCAACCAGACAACCAAAATATTCCCACTGGGAACAGAGGAAAAGCACAGGAGGCCATGGCCAGGCCACCCTCCCTTACACCTCTGCTCCTGCCCCACTGCTCCATTCTCTTGTTTTTTCCACAAGTGTCCCAGGGAAAAAACTAAAATATTCCACCCTAGCTCTATTGCTCAAAGCAAACTCATTTGGGGAAAAGCTTATCTGCCAAATCCTCATATGTTTTTATTGGGTATCTGCTAAGAGAGATTTACAGAAGCTCATGCCAAAGTCAAACTCTTTTCCCCACAGCAAGGAGAAAAGTACAAACTGAACTCAGAGCAAATGAAAATTTCTTGTCTCAGATATTATGGAGACTTCAGAAAGTGCCACACCAAGTCTCTGACTTAGTGGGCAAAAGAAAGTGTTTTCTGAGTCTAATAATTGGAAATGATAGCAGTGAGAAGAGCTGGAACTTCCCCACAAACTTCAGCCTGAGCAAGAAAACTGATATATTTAAAATCTTGTATCTGGATGAAGGAGAGAGTAAATAAAACAGTGTCTGGGAGTGCAAGTGCATTGTTGTTCATTTACTTTCAGTTTTCTGGGTATGCTGGGCACACCCCAGGCATGCAAGAAGGATCTACTTGCCCTAAAAACTCCAGATCAAAAAATAAATATGATAAAGATGAAAAATATTCATCAGAGGCAGGTGGAAATCAGGGGAGCAGAGCAGGGCAGACAGGCAGCAAGGATGTGATGCTCAGAACTGTATTTAAATGTAAATGCTGAGAGCTGAAGTGCAGCTCAGATGCAGCAGCGAGCTCAGCCCTGGCAGGGCTGCCCTGCTCCAGGAACTGCTCTGTTCATCCCCAGCCTGGCTCCTTCTGCTCCCTCACAAACACAGCCTGTCTGCCAGCAGCACCTCCCTGCTCTGATGCTATTCCCACACCAGCATTTCACAAAGAAGGAAATGAAAACCCACTTCTGACATGTTTTGCCCAAGGCTAATGAGGAATTTATTGCCCAGCATGGATTAAAACCCAGAACACGTCTTGCACCACTGTTCTCAGTGCAGGCTTTTCCTGCCTCTGCTGACTCCACCAAGCTCTCCAAAAAGAGTTTTGAGGCTCTTGATGTGCTGGTTCCCAACGCCCTGAAGCAGCCCCAGCACTGGCACTCTCCTCACCACCTCCTGCTGCACTGCTGAACCTGGATTTTGTTTTTCCCCTCAGAAAGGCAGCAGGGCTCAGCCAGGAGTGTGCAGCCCCGTGTCCCAGCTTGGGAAGGCTCAGCAGCAGCCCCTGGGTCCCACCCTGCCTGCAGGACAGCACCAGCAGCTGTCCCTGTCCCTGTCCCTGTCCCTGTCCCTGTCCCTGTCCCTGTCCCTGTCCCTGCCCCTGCCACATTCACCCAGTGCCACTGCTCATCGCAGAGTGCAGCACAGCTGCAGCACCTCACTTGTGTAATTACAGCATCTCCTCCCTGGGCTCACACAAATAATTCAGCATGCTAGCTAAAAATCAGCTGAGAACATTTACACTACTATCATCTGATGGGAGGCAGAGTTCTGGAAAATAAATGCCAAAGGGGGTGAAAAAACAGCTAAAGATAATTTATTTTTTAAATGAAGTGAATATTAGCATTTTTTTGTCTGTATTTGCTCAGCTATAAGGAATTGCCTCTTTGCTTCTTTGTTGCTATATTTTTGTGGCAATAAATCTGAACCTGAGGAATTGTATCCGAGGCTCAGCACCAGTGCAGAGGAGTGAAATGCAGAATAAAACCACACTGCACTACACGTGGGAGGCACTTTGTCCATCAGCCCTTCCTGCTCCTGAAAAACACCCGTGATTAAACTGCTCACCGCGTGTCAAACGGCAGCGTGACAGGAGAGAAACGCCCCGGGCAGTACCTCAGCAATGAGGGTGTGCAGGAGCAGGAAAGGAGGCTGCAGGCACAGCAACAGCAGCGGGCAGCACAGCCAGTACTGGCAGAGACAAAAGTTCTGCAGCCCAGGTGTGAAAGAGCAGGCACAAAAACAAGGGGAAAGGGAAAGGCAGCAAGAAAAAATGCTGTGAGGAGTGAGCTGCCAGGTGATGAATGAATGCAAGCGTGGGAGAGGGCAGAGAGGGATCCCAGAGGTGGGATCTTGGAGATGGGATCTATCTCAGAAATAGGATCTCAAAGATGGGATCCCAGAGATGGGATGTCTGAGATGGGATCTCGGGATCTCAGAGGTGGGATCTCAGAGGTGGGATCTTAGATGGGATCCAACTCAGAAATGGGGTCTCACAGATGGGATCCCAGAGATGGGATCTCAGAGGTGTGATCCCAGAGATGGGATCTCTGAAATGGGATCTCAGTGATGGGATCTCAGACGGGATCTCAGTGATGGGATCTATCCCAGAGATGGGATCTCAGACGGGATCTCAGATGGGATCTATCTCAGAAATGGGGTCTCAGAGATGGGATCTCAGAAATGGGATCTATCTCAGAAACAGGATCTCAAAGGTGGGATCCCAGATATGGGATCTCTGAAATGGGATCTTGGGATCTCAGAGATGGGATCCCAGATGGGATCTATCCCAGAGATGGGATCTCAGATGGGATCTCAGATGGGATCTACCCCAGAGATGGGATCTCAGATGGGATCTATCTCAAAGATGGGATTTCAGATGGGATCTATCCCAGAGATGGGATCCCAGCCCCACTCCCTGCTCTGCTCTGTGCAGGGACCCAGCCAGGGCTGCTCCCCCACCCCTCCCACCCAGCACAGAACTGGGAAAGGGCCAAGCAGGGTGCTGGGGAGGCAAGGCAGAGACAAAACGTGTGGCACTGACATGTTTTCTAACAGCAGTGACAGATTTTAATAAGCAAGCTATTCTTCAGTTTTGATTTGAGGTGTATATAATTAGGTGATGTGGGTGTTGAGTGATAAAACCCACAAGAAATACACAAATTAGAAGCACTGATTTTTTGAAACTGTGCCCTGTTTCAAACTAAGTGGCATGACCTATTTTTATTATATTTGGAAATAAAAGGAAATAATATTTGGAAAATAAAAGGAAAATTTTTCTTTTTCATCTCTTCTTCAGCATAGGAAAGATTGGGGACAAATGACGCTGCTCTTTTAAGGTCTCCTCTTTCAAAACTTAAGAACCTTTTTTTGTGGTTTGATTTCTTCTACTGTTAACTGGCTTATTCCTAGAAAAGATGAGGTCTGTCTTGTTTTTTCTAGATTTTCCAGCATCACTTGCAAAAACTTCCCCACAAACTCAGTTGAGCATTTCTCTGTTCCAGATTTGGGTAAGACCAGGGAAAGCTAGAAATATTCTCTGACTGCTGACCAAAAGCAAGAATTCACAATGGATTT